>JAHBCN010002302.1:0-93885 GCA_019359885.1 Listronotus oregonensis
TTTCTTTAATTTCCCGATAATGGATTTTCCGGATAGAAAAGCAGGGAATCATATTGGTGAGACACACGGTCTATAGCAAATTAAATTTACTCTTAAAATATGAAATAAAAATCTAGGTACCTATTAAAAAGTAAGTTGGTGGTGGCCAGAACACAAAATGTTAGAAATGAAGTTTGATTACACCGTGTTAAAGGAAAGAAAAAATATACATAAAAAACTTTTAAATTTAGCTTGTCAGTAAAGCCAATAGTTTTTAAAATATTCAACGAAATTTATTTGGCCGTTTTTCATAAATCACCCTGTAACTTGAAAGTTAATAGGAATTTTGCAACACGGTAAAAATAGCCTAAGTAAGAATCAAAACCGACAACTTTTTTTTTAATTTACCCGATATCGTAACGCTGGCCGTTTCGGAAATAGCAATAGTGGAACACTCTATTGAAGACACCCTGTATACTCCTAAAGAACAATAATAAAACAATGCCATATTATTTTTATTTTAAGGAACCAGGAACAGAATTTGTGGTCGGGTTACATCATATCAACTACGTGGCCACTGACGCAGCAGGAAACAGAGCATTTTGTCAGTTTACCATTGATGTTAAAGGTAATTAAACAACATAACGTTATGTAAACACAAAATTAAAACTGTTTTTGTTTAATATTGTAGGAAGCAACGACTTAGAAATCATTAATTCTCTGCAAACCCATCAATTTACTGTAAATAACAGAAGATCGGACCATGGTCAATATTACAAAGCTATCTTGGTATGCCCTAGTGGCGCCCACTATGAAGTAAGTGATCCGAAAAATAATTTATTTTTCTAATTATCTCGATAACTATGTCAATTTTTTCGTTTTATTTTGGGACAGTCCACGAAGGCTGAAGGCTTAAATACTAATATAGAGTTAATGTCTTAAGTGTAGCAAGAGGTAGTTTATTAACACGGACTTGAATATCTGGAGAAGTGGGGGAAGGGAAAACTTCTGCGGGCTGTAAGATCCACAATCTAAACAATCTAGGGATGGAGAAAGAACAAAGGGAAGTTAAGCTCTCTAAGTTGGACTGTAAAAGATGCATACGAGGTGCACTACGTGTTGCTCTGTTGGAAGCTTCCAGCGAAGGAATTATACTGGCCAACATCTCGGAACAGAGGCCGTAAAGATACCTATAAAAGAGCGACAAATCCCCTACAACCCGACTGTAGGCAAGAAAAGGAAGGTTTCCGATAAGCGTGAAATCATTAATAAGTCGAAACGCACTTTTATTTAAACAGAAAGTGCCAAAAGGCACTTTTTTATTATACTAACCTGAAAATACTACATTTTCAACTGTGTATAAAATACAGTAAATATGACATTTTCAGAACAGCGCACGGATTTTTTTCCCGATCCCTCTTTCCGTGCGCTTATACAAAAATCCATCCATGGAAACTGTTCATAACAACGATTTATTTATTAATGACATATTTTATTTTCTGTCAGTGAAATTTATGCCATTTTCAAAAAATGAATTTAGATTTGGAAGAAAATCCGGATATTTCCGATATTATATTACAACAAGCGGCAGAAGTAAGTGCAGATTTATTACCAGTAAAATTCAGGTTGAGATATGAACATGAATATCACATTTTTACTGAATGGCGGACTCAGAAAAGAATGAAAATTGTGAGTTACGATATTCTCTTAGTTTATTTTTCTGAAAAAGCCAAATCTATGAAGTTATCTACCTTATGCGGTCGATTCTCCATGTGAAAGAGTTGTTTGGCAATAAAAGAAACCCCCTCACAACCAATATCCAAAAACTATCACTTTTTTAAAACGACAAGCTGTAGGATATGTACCAAAGAAATCCAAGGTTCTTACATCAGAACAAGTAACCAAATTTTTATGTGAAGCTTCAGATGGACAATATCTACTAGCAAAAGTAGTTTTAGTGTTTGGCATCTTCGGCGCATGCCGCAGAGATGATTTAATACGTTTGAGTTTAAACGATGTGGAAGATAATGGGCATTTCCTTGTCGTGTTCTTACGAGATGGAAAAACTCACAGGTCAAGAAGTTTTACCATTACCAATGAAAATTGCAAATTCAATCCCTGTACACTTTACCGTAAATACGCAGATCTCCGCCCTAAAAATATGGAGAGTAGAAGATTATTTGTTGCATACCGAAACCAAAGATGTTACGCTCAACATGTTGGGTGCCATACTATCAGTGGTATTCCAAAAAAACTTGTTGCAAAATACTTAAAACTAAAAATCACGAAGAATATACCGGACATGGGCTAAGGCGTTCTTCGGCTCTCATGTTGGTAGAAAGCGGCGGTGATTTGCTCACTTTGAAAAGACACGGAGGATGGCTTTCTTCCAATGTAGCAGAAGGATATATAGAGGAGTCCATACAAAGAAAAATTGAAGTATCCCAAAAGTTGTTTAGGCCTTGTAACTTGGAAACTACAAAATCTGTAACAGTCAATCAAGAGAACCAAAACATACACGAACACTCCGCTTCAACATCTTTAGTTTAGCAAAAAGAAATACAAAAGGGATTGAGCTTCAACAATAATACGAATTATAATCATTAATTATAACGGTTCCGTCCAAAATTAATTTTCTTAGATTTAATTAGCTTGTATTTTTTTGTTAATTTGTTTTACTGTTTTAAAAATTAAAATAAATAATCGCAATTTTCTAAATCATTTTTTGCGATGTTTTTTGTTTATGTTGTTTTCAGGTACCCAAGTATAATAAAAAAAATCGTTCATTACACGTCCAGAAATGGATTTTTTCCCTTCTTGCATGACTTCCCGAATTTGTCAGCACGCACGGAAAAAATCGTCATTTCCGTACTGGTAATGAAATATACTATTCCTATCCAGCTGCTAAAAAATGTTGTTATCTCTATATGATCTTAAAATAGAATAGTACATCTTTAGTTAAAAGACAATAAACATGTTTTAACTAGTTTTAAATGTATTAGTCACATATGGAAGCCCGCGCCCATCCTCAAGCAATGATCTGAAACTCCCCCTTTTAGTTATAGATCTTTACCTCTTCTTTCAGTTGTTTGCAAGTTAGAAAAATTTTAGATTTCTCAAATTTTAGGGTAACTAGAAAAGCACAAAATCATACATGACAGACAGTACGGATTCCGTCATAAAAGATACATGGCAGATCTTCTTTCGTTTGTTTCATATAACTAAAACAAGTTCCTAAATTATTGCCCCTGATAAATCTAAAGATTTTGACCAGATCTGGCATAATGCGCTTCTAAATAAACTTTTACCTGTACTTTGTTCTTGGCTCTCCAGTTGCCCTTTAATCGACGAATATCAGTTATTGTAAGTGGTTAATCTTCTAGTTATCACCACATTCATGATGAAAAGTATACCCCAGGGCATAGACATACACAGGGCACCAACCAGTGCCGGTTTTATCACTAGGCGGACTAAGTGGCCGCCTAGGGCCCGAAATTCACTCTATAATTAAAAATCTTTTGGCAACCTCGCGCAGTATATTTAGTTTTGTTAATAAAGAAGTATTTTTTTTGTTTTCGCTTTATATTTTATTTAACTATAAAATTCTTTTTTACAAAATTATATTGCATTTATTTTTACCTAACACACCAGAACTCCACCGAAATACTCCCTCCTACAACTAAAGACTTTTAAAAAAATATGTTTTGGGTTAATTTTTATTTACTTAATAATAAACATATTCGTTCCCAACCCAAACACCTACCAAAAATAAAAATTATTAGCTGTATAATTTGTATTTATAAAAAAACGTAAAAAGTTAATTTGGGCGTGGCAACCAAAAACAAAATTCGCCTGCGGCGCTATTACATCCCTTCTCCTTGAAGGGCCCCATACCTACTGCCGCCTAGGGTCCGGTAGAACCTTAAACCGTCGCTGGCACCAACCAGTACCGTATTAAGCAAGCGCTTGGCCCGTAGCAAATTCTATCAAGGGGCCCTTGATCTGCTATGGGTTCAGGGTTCAGGGAAAAAAATAGTTGATTAATAATCTCTTAACTTCGTGAAAAGTCAATTAAAAAAAAATCCCAACGGGACTTGGTTTCTTTTAGTGTTTGGATATTAATATTTTACACTCAAAACAATTATTTCTGGGGTTATAGCCTTCTAACGTAGGCGCGCCCGTGCGACAGCAGCCACGCGTGACCCTATTTTCAATACTAAATAAAATTATTGTGTATGGGGCTAGAGTTCTGGGAGTCAAAACTTTTTTTTAATAAATTTTCCTCTTTTTAAGAATATTTTCCGATTTTCGATATCGCTCATGGAGAGTAAGCTATTATCAAAAAGCTGACACCCTTTTTTTGTTTATGTTTATTGATATTAAATTAAAAATTTTGAATTCCAGAAAAAAAGTGCCTTTCTTACAATTAGTTTTTACATCAAATGAGCTATTGCTTATATTTTGGCACAATTCTAACAATTTTTCGCGAACTTCTAGAAATATGTTAAAATTGATATTTATTACTTCAGTTTTTGAAACCGCCCTCTATTTATTGGTCGGGTGTCCATTGTACCGATAAGAGGAAGGATACCTAACGTTGGTTTAAAAAAAAACACGCGTGAGTCTCTCACGCCTTGGAACTTAAACTTCTTTGGTTCTGAAAATAGAATGAGTGGGTTTAAGTATGCGGGCCCCTTTTCGCGCGGGGCCCGTAGAAATTGCTACTCTTGCTACGTGGTTAATCCGGCACTGACACCAACTATTCTACTTCATAATAATGATCTTTTTTGCTTATTCGGATAACCCAACTTATAGTTTAGATGGCTGTTGTATTCTTTATTCTACAATTCAGTTTCTCAAGCCAGTCTCTCAGTTTGATTTGGAAAGCAAGAACAGCGTTATACAAATATGTCTTTCTGCTTCCAGCATTTAACTTCCTAAATTTTATTTGAAGCAAAGATCCCATGTGGTCCAGTGGGGCGTGGTGACTGCGGAGAGACTAATGAATGTAGGTATGCCTAAGGGTTCAATTCTGGGGCCTATACTATTGCTTATTTACATCAACGATCTACCTCATAGTAGCCTACTTACGAACTTAACTCTCTTTGTGGATTAAACACAGAAGCATTTGAAGAGTGGTCATTGACACGATCGGAGGTGAAGATAGGCCACAGAAAGAAAACAACCTCCATGGTCTTTTTTTTAAGAAATCTCTTGGCTTTTAATGATAATCCAGAGGTAGTGAAGTTTTTTGGAGTTCATCTTGATGTTTATGTGGATTATCATATGGGCTATGTGTGTGGTAGACGTGGAAGGTCGGTTCTGGCTCTGCGTGGCCTGAGTAACTAAGTTTCGTTGAAAACGGTAATAACAGCCTATTATGCACGGTTTCTTTTGATTTTGTCATATTTAATACTGACATGAGATCACTCTTTCTACTCTTCCAGGGTCTTCGCTTTACAGCGAAGGGTTATAAGTTATAAGGATAATGGCTGGGCCGAGTTAGAGGGAATGCTGCAGAGGAGCGTATATGGGTATTCGAATTCTGAGTGTTCCTTCAGTTTTTATCTAGAAGACACTAACTTAAAAAAAAAATTAGAGATGTATATTCCACACAGTGGACTATATAACCATAACACATAAAATAAAGATAATTTGACTGTGGCATACTGTAGACTGGTGAGATGCCAAATTTCTACTAGATCCCTGGGTATTAGGCTTTTCAACAAGCTTCCTTTCACTGTTTTAGATATGCCTGTGAAACGCTTTAAAACAACAGTAAACGCATTACTAAATAGCAAAACTTTTTATTCAATAGAAGAGTTTTTAAATTATGATTTTTTTGAATGCTTTCCAATTAGTTATAGTATATGTTATTTTAATGTGTACTCTATCTAGTTGGTGTAATTGTAATGAATAATGTTCTTCTTAAATGTACCATTTTTTCTTTAAATTTTATCTACATATTTTTACTATTTTTATTATTTTATGACCTGTGTAAACGCCAATGGCACACTAACAATAATAAATTAATATATAATTTTTGGGGAATGGTGTCTTACATAACTCTAAGCATTTCATTTAAAAAAGAGCCGTTCGGCTTAATAATGGCCCCACCCTTACAAGAAAAACATGTATACCACTTCTGCTCAAAAAATTCGCCAATATTATTTCTGCTTTAGCGGCTTTTAATAGAGTAACACAAAGTTTACATGCATTCGTTCGCAATTCAACTGGATAGGCCCCGAATTGCTCACTTTGTGTATTCACTCATCCCTAAAGTCTTTGGGTTACGAAACTTTTTGCCTGTATAATACTTTCATGCCTCTTACTTCATTTAAGACCTCCGTGGTACTTATGCTTTAAGACTTCATGGACTATCCCAAGTTTTAAAAAATACAACGATTTAAAGTATTTTAACTATTCTTTAAACTTTTCTGTTTATACAGGGTGTTTCAAAAAACATGGACCATCGCTCGTGGGGTAATTCTTTACTAAAAAATAATAAAAAAAAGTCCTATGCACATGGGTCCGGAAACGCTTGGTTTCCGAAATACAGGGAGTTTAATTTTTTTTTCAATTTTTTTCAAATGACTTAAATACCACTCAACCGATTTAAATGAAACTTAGAACTTGAAAGTGTATTAATAAAGTGCATAGTTTTAAATAAAAATCTGCTTACAGCTGCGGCAGTGGCGTGGGTACGGGGTAACTGTAAAAATGTATTTAGAGAAAGAATATGTGCGCCACTGACTTTTGCCAATTTTGATACACCAGTTATGAAGCTTATTACATAAGCCACAAAAGTTACCTCTTGGTATTTTTTCGTTTAGGGTTTCCCTTAGCAGATATGGTTAATTTTATAAAAATGTGCAAAGTACCCATCCGTCGGCGTAATGCAAAAAATAATCGTATAATGCCATGAAACTGTAGTTTTTGACAGTTCTCTAAATTCAATAATTTTGAAGAGCTTTGTAGAAGTCAAAAGTGTTTTCGTGTTATTCTTTAAATTTAGTAGTTTTTTCGATTTTAGTTTTTTGTTGATGGTGTTTGTTTGTTTGTTTCGTTATTTTTTGATTCGTGTGCTGCTCATTAATATTATTTCCTCCTATCAAGATCAGCTACACTTCAGCCGAATTGACTGATATGTTGTTAATTTAGGACAAACAAATCAAAATGCTAGACAAGCTGTGCGAGGTTATCAGGAAACTTATCCCCAAAGAAGAATTCCTGGTAAAAATATTTTCCACGTATTGTAAGTCATTTAATAGAAACTGATTCTTTAAAACCTTTAAAAGCTGATTCTGGACCCAGAAGATACCGCCGAACTATACGAGTCGAAGAGGCAATATTAAATAGAGTTGAACGTGATCCTAGTACAAGTACGAGAATTGTTGCCAATGAACTGGGAAATATTTCGGCATCATCAGTTCACAGAACTCTGAAGGAGCAAAGTTTATATCCCTATCATTTTACACGTGTCCAGGAACTTCTATCTAGAGACTTTCAACCAAGGCTAATTTTTTGTCAATGGTTCTTAAACAAACTGAGACACGACCATCATTTTTCTAAACGTGTACTATTCACTGATGAGGCGTCATTTACGGGAAAAGGTATAGTAAATTTTCACAATTTACATACATGGGCCAATGAAAACCCTCACTCTCTACGAGTAGCAAATTCGCAGTATCAATTTTCCATCAATATTTGGGCTGGTGTTATTGGAAATCACATAATTGGTCCTGTTGTTCTACCGAATCGTCTTGAACAGGAATCATATTTAATTTTTTTACAAAATGATTTGCCGGAGTTACTACCACTTTTTGTGAGAAATGGTACAATGTGGTTCCAGCATGATGATTTAGCTGACACATACGGTCACCGATGGATTGGTCGTGGAGGTCCGGTGCCATGGCCACCTCGATCTCCGGACCTGAATCCACTAGATTTTGATTTGTGGGGTCATTTAAAAGAAATAGTTTATAAAACACCATTAAATACACGAGAAGAATTATGGGAAAGAATAGAAAATGCATTTGTCATCATTAGAAAAGATCACAATATTTGCAGAAGAGTAAGAAGATCTTTGCGTAGAAGGTTAAATGCTTGTAACAACGCTAATGAAAATGTTGAAAGTGGTCACTTTTTCTTTAGCTTTAAGTCAATTGTGTATTGTACAAAAACAAGAGTTTTGAATAATCATGGTGTTTCTACGATTACTTTTTTCATTACGCCGACGAATGGGTACTTTGCACATTTTTATAAAATTAACCCTATCTGCTAAGGAAAACCCTAAACGAAAAAATACCAAGAGGTAACTTTTGTGGCTCATGTAATAGGCTTCATAACTGGTGCATCAAAATTGGCAGAAGTTAGTGGCGCACATATTCTTTCTCTAAATACATTTTTACAGTTACCCCGTACGCACGGCACTGCCGCAGCTGTAAGCAGATTTTTACTTAAAACTACGCACTTTATCAATACACTTTCAAGTTCCAAGTTTCATAAAAATCGGTTTGAGTGGTATTTAAGTCATTTGAAAAAAATTGAAAAAAAAAAATAAAACCTTAACTCCCTGTATTTCGGAAACCATGCGTTTCCGGGCCCATGTGCATAGGACTTTTTTTCTTATTTTTTAGTAAAGAATTACCCCACGAGCGATGGTCCATGTTTTTGAAACACCCTGTATATTAACCCCAAAATGTATATTTTGCAGGCATTATCTGGAATTCGAGAACCAGAACCTGGTTGTCACTGGAAACACGTTAAAGTAGCCAGACCGGAAGCTTACTCTGATCCAAAATTGTCACACGAAAAACAAGTTGGTTCATCAAATTTTAAAAATAATATTTTTTCATCATACTTTCAGAGAAGACTACCTTATTTGCAAAACCAAAACTATGTTACACCAAAAATGTTTGCAGAAAGTCGCCTTCCCCTGCATTTAAGAAATCATCGAAGAAAAGAATATTTTAGATGGAATAGAAGATAATTTATAATAAATTTTGTTTAAAATAAAGTCAAATTTGCCATAATTTTATGGGATATATTTTCAATCCATAACAATTTAACAAAACATCGTACGTTTGTGTTTATTTACTTACAAACTAGTGTTTAAGGTAAATTTTGTAAAATAAAGTGTTTTCAAATAAAAAATTATGTTTTTTTTACTTATTTGTTAGAATCATCAATTAAAGAACTGGTTGCTTTCTTATTTTGTATATTTAAAAGTAATATGCCAACTGCAATCAAATATATATTAGTGTTTAGAAAACAGCAGATGTATCTTTAATAATTTGGTCAGTATATTCCCAAAAAGTATTAAAAAGCACTATCCTGATTGTTTGATAGAACTATTTTGTTGTTTTTTTTTTAATGAATTAAAACTCAACATATCTTGCTTTGTAAGAAGTTTCTTATTAATTTTACAAAAACCCTAAAATGTTTAATGTGGATTTTAAGAACTTTATCCATTTTCAGTATCTCCGCGTCACGCAGGCCGCCTGGGTTCGATTCTCGGCTGGAAAAAAATATTTTTCATAGGTAGGTAGTGGTTATTTATGTAATCTTCATGATGACACTACTTCGTTGTCTAAAAGATGCTGTAAAATGTAATACCTGCATTTTACAGCATTGGTGCTTGGATAACATTAATGGAACTGGGAAAAAATGGGTTAAATATCGAACAACGGTACCCTGGTACTTATGCTTCAATAAACCTTCGTAGGCTGTCTTAAGGATAAAAAATAAAACAAAATAGCACCCAGCTAGTGTATCGACAGGTCAAACGTTTATTATTTTTTTTAAAGTTATTTAAACTTTTAATTATAATTTAGCAAAATTCTGAAGTGCACGGTTCACAAATGTCTTAAATATAAACAATAACAAATGTGCAATTCGCAGTAGTTCTAAGCTTATTTATTTATATGTGTATATTATTTTTCTACAATAAATTTTATACTTTTTGAGCTGCAATACTTAATCTTCACCCAATAGTAAAGGTTCTTCCTTTAGATCGTTAGAATTTTTGAAAAAATCCTGGCGAATGGGTACCTGTAAAAAACATATGAAATGTCACAAGTGGTCAGAAACAATATAATTAAATATTTTTTTTTTCTTTTTAATTCCAAAATTAAGATATGAGGGATACATTCGAGAGGGTCGAAAACCGCTTACCCCAAGTTATTAGCATGTATTCAAGAAACATTAGCAATGTGAATAAAATATGGTTAAATTTTTGGGTAAAATTTTAGTATTTAAAATCTCGCTAAGGACACGGAAGAAAAATTAAAAAAGGGTAGTTATTTGTAACTCATACTCATATAATTATCGATAACGTGATAACTTAAGTTTGAGACATACTATGTAAATATTTCTTTTATAGAAAAGAGTGCGACTAAAACTACTAATCGACGGGTCCGATCATTTTTTTTAGAAAACAACTTGGAGATATACATGTATAACTAAAATATGAGTTATTTAAGAAACATTTTATGATAGCTATTAAATATAAAATGTCTATTTCTAAATCTATTAAACAAATATTTTTGTCATGAAATTATAGTATAGAAGTTTATAACTGGAATAAATGCAAATCAAAGACCATTTCTTTTTTGAAAAATGCTCGGATCCGTTAATAATTAACGTATATTTAACACTTTTTTACCTAAAACTAAAACATACAGAATAGCATAATAAGAAAGACTGTCTCCTTTTTTCTAAATTGACACTCCTATTAGTTTAATAAATGAAGGGACAAGCTGTAAACGGATCTGTGCAGTTTTCCGTTGTGGCGCAATTCTTAGGTCTTCGGGAATGCTTTCGTGCGGAAAAAAGTTTATCAACATTAACAGGTGGGAAAGGGCTGAAAATGACCCCTCAAGGCCCGAAAATGGTTTCCGCAATATCGTCAAAATATGCGAATCAAAGAATTTTTGTTTCAACAAAAATGAAGATCGCCTTGTAATCTACAAAAATGGTTTTTATATTTTTTTTCGAAAAATCGATAGTTTTCGAGATAACGGGACCCAAAAGTCCCCTCATTTCAGCTGCTGCTCTACCGCTAGAATGCCGCTATCTTCATGGATTCACTTATAAGCGAACGAACGAATTGTTCCATTACTCGGGCAATAATTTACATTTTTTAATCATCAAAGTTCATTGAAATGAAAAAACCCGTACCTATCATTGCATATGAGTTTGGGTCCGTTGTGATTTTTCTAGAGTATTAAAAAAAAAGCGGTCAAATTTTGAGAGTATCCCATTAATTTATTGATATTTTTTGAAAACATGGTTTGTTATTAACATTTCTTTTTAATAATGAGACCTTAGCAAGTGTTCAATGATACCACAAAATTTCCTTCACCATCTTTCTTGCGTTTTGATAAAAAATTGTTTTGCCCATCTGCATTTTTAGCCGTTTAGCCACATATATCCAGTGTGAAATGTTATGGATTTTTCGACGGCCGTTTTTGCGAAAAATATTGGTGTTGCGAAAAAATGGTAAGGACTATTTTTGTAGATTTCGAGGTGATCTTCATTTTTTGTCTGAACAAAAATTCTCTAATTCGCATCCGCGAAGACCTAATGATTGCACCACAAATGAAAACTGTACAGATTTATTCACAGCTTTAGGTACTTACAGGTCTTCAGTTACTGGACTAAATTTTTAATGCATTTTTGAACTCTATGTAAAATTCTAGACATAATGTTATAAATTTAAAAGCATATTTTAAATAATTTTAATTTTAATTATAATTTACGTTTAACATTTGTTATTTTAAAAAAATATTCATATCGATCTGTAAGTTCCAAAGCGTCAATCGACCTTGTGCGTGCACCATTCCATACCGAGAACTAGAACGTGAGGGTCCCGGGGGAAAGGGGGATTAAGAAAATCTACGAATACCCTTATCTGGGGGGAAGGGGTAAAACTCATTCTTACGTAATATTTTACAAGTCGAAATTTATTATTAAAAATCTAGTTCTATTTCGAATGCTTAATGGTTTTCTTTATTCTATAATGTGCACTTCGATTTACATCTTATTTTACAAATTTTTATTGTTTATTAGTATTTTAAAATGTTTAAATGTGTTTATTTTCATCCATTTTAAATGGATTCGATAATAAATATATTATAGTACATTCTTTCCTCGTATTAATTTTATTTTAATCATTTGGAAATTAAAAAATTATTCTTTTATTTTCCAGCAACAATAGCGTTAAATGATTAGATTTTTTTATTCCCAAAGACCAGATAATTGTCTAATAATAATATAAATATTATCTATATCTGATAGCAATGAAAGAGTATAACCTAAATTATCTGCTAAAGAATAACAATCTTTGATTTATGTCAAAATGTGAGTTTTAGTGTCACCGATCCTTTTCTAACAACTTTTTATTATTCAGAAAAACAAGATTAAATCTTATGTAAGAAAAGGGCGGGGGAAGGATCGAGAAATCTTATGTACCCTTACTGTCAAAAATCGTCAAAATCATCCTTACGTAGTTAATAAATGGCCCCTAAGGCATATTTTCTGATCAGTTATTTAAAACACGCTGAATACTTTATACGTACGCATTTTGCATCCATATTTCCAAGCCACTGTCCACCAAGTCCACATCTGATTCGAAATATCCGTCCAATCCTTTTATACTTTTCGGGACATACCAAAATACATTTAGTTCCCAAGCTATTCCTTATCCTTCGTCGTCCAGATTTAGTAAAAGTTTTTATGGCATGTTTACGTGAACATTTAAAGTATCCATGTTTTGGTGGAAATAATGGTTTACAAGCTATTTCAGTAAATGCTTGATCATTCTGAAGATCAAAGATGTCAGCACATCTATATGAACCTTCTGTATTTATGCAACCATTTGGACAACTCTGTTTAATATTTTCGTCTTCACACTCGTTAATATCTGTAAATAGAATGTAATGTATGATGTTTTAATAAAATAGTTATTTATATAACAAGGGAGGAAAGTGCGTCTCTTTTCCTGCCGCGAATAATTTGATGCACGACTCAAGGAGAAAAATATTTTATTTTAAACATTGATGCAGGAATAAACAGGATGTTCCAAAAATAAGCCACAATATTTCTAGGACTCATTCCACAGATAAAGACAGTAAAAATAATTTCTACAAACATACCTACAGATAATGTTTTATAAGAGGACTAAACCACTTAAAAAAAGAAATCTGACTATGATTAATTCGAATTATTTTTTAAGTATTATAGGTTTGCAAAGTCACAATTTTTTTTCACTAAGAAATTTCGAAATTCCTAGGGAGGGACGTTACCTATTGGGGGGGCTAAACAAATATTGCCCTATTCTTTTATAAGCGATTTCAATTTATTTTATGAGTAAATTGTAAAATTTCCTATGGTTTTGTACTAAAAAGGTGTTGGGTAGATATGGATAGAAGACATTTTGGTTAAGTTTAGCTCAATTTAAATAATTTTAAAAACAAATTTGTATTTTATTTTTTAAAAAGACGATTGGAATAAAAATTAACAAACATTAAAGGGGTTATTTAAAAATTTTATGGTTCATTTCGAGAAGTTTTAGAATGTATTTTCTTAATTAAAAGCAAAACTTTCAAGTAGCACACAACTTTCCGGTTGCTAACTTCAAATGAGTGCATAAGCTCAAGAACAACTAAGAGTACCTTTTTGTACAGAAAAAGTTAATGTGTTACTTATCGTGCCCATTATTGACTTAACTAGAAAACTTTTTATACAAAGTTTATTGCCGCAACCCTGTATTTAGCGTTTATTTTAATATTAAAAAAACTTATTGGTAACTAAAAAATATCTGACAAACAGCGTAATTTGGTAACATCAAAAAGTCTTTATGAATACAATACAATTTTCTACATCTAACACAAAAGATATGGCAGTCAGTAAGTAAAATAGGTCTACCAGGTTTAACAGGCGCGCTAAAATTAATCCTAAGCAAAAGAAAAGAATCTTATTGACTGTCCTCAAAAACATTTAACCAAGAAATTTAATACCTTAATAGTTATTTATGAAATAAGTGTTAAAAGTACAATTTTAAGGGACGAATGTGAAAGTTGAGTCCCTTAAAACGTACTTTTAACACAAATATAATACAATATTTTTTCTACAAACGCAATAATGCAGTTAAAAATTAAATTATTTAAAAAATGAAAGATATAGTTTTACATCGTATATAAAAATTATTGAAGTTGACATTTATTAATAAATTCTAACAACCGTTGTTGATGCTGGTTGGTTACAGCATGTTTACTTTAAATTTGATACATCGTGTCAGTTTTAGCTCGTTTTAGTTTTTACTTAAAATCAACTTGAAATGAAAGAAAATGTAGGAGAAAGTATTGGTTGCATCGATCCATTTAAAGAGATACACAGAGGTACAATTAATCATAAACGTTAGTAAATAAATAAACGTTGACGTTACCTTTCAGAATTTGACATTTCATTTTTAAAGATTAGATTATGCAGATTATGATGATGAATATCTCGAAAACGAAACGTTTGCAAAAAAATGTTTTTCAGATTCGCAATCAGCGCCCCAAAAAAACCCCCGTATACCAATTTTGGTCAAAATCGGAGAGGAGGCAACTTTTGAGACAATTACCTGAATTTTTAACACGTTTGTAGAAAAAAAGCTATTTAAATAAAAAAAGATAAAATTTATATAACATATCTGCTTAAGCTATTCAGATATTGTGATCCCTTTATTAGTGGCAAAACTGCGTTATCGCAAGTTAAAAAACTCTTGAAATAAGCTGAAATAAAATAACTGCTAAACTTACCCTGACATGTTTTAAAATCCATAGACAATTCTAGTCCTGCTGGACAAGAACAGAATGATCGACCAAAAGTATTAATGCAGATATGAGAACAACCACCATTTCCTAAAAAAAAGTATAAATAATATTTCTAATAGTTCTTTTATTACAGCAATGGAAACTCTTTACTTTATTGAAAATTGTTTTGACCATCCTGAACACATAAGTAATAAACTTAGCAAATAAAAGCGCTTCGAATGCCTTAACCTACCTTTTGAGCATTCATCGACATCGATACAACTATGCAAATCAGTGCCTAGCTTGGTACCTTCAAAACTAGTACATTTACATTTATAACCCCCATAAGTGTTTTCACATGTATCTTGACAAGGTCCATGTCCATTTCTAAGTAAACATTCATTTACATCTTCGCATGACCTGGAGTCCATACCCAATCTTAAACCATGTGGACAGTGGCATCTGTAAGAACCTATCGTATTGGTGCAGTTCATCTGACAACTATGGCTATTGCTAGAACATTCATTTATGTCTAAAAATAAAAAAAAAGGTCAAAATAATTGCTTCTATTTTTTGATTTTTTTTTATCTTGGGTCAGTCCACGAAGGCTGATGCCTAAGTACTAACGTACCGTGGGTGTCTTAAGTATGGTGAGGGGGACTTTGTTACGGGACTTAAAAATTTGGAGATTGGGAGGAGAAGGAAAAACTTTTGCGTGCAGCAGATTCCATAATCTTGACACTCTACGGATGAAGGAACGAATAAAGCGGAATGTTCGGGGCCTCTCTAACTGAACTGTAAAAGGATGCAATTAATAAGACGAACGGTTGTAATGTGTTTGTGTCAGTTAAGGTTATTCTCTAAAGTAGCGCCGACAAGATTAAACGACTCTTTGTTCTGAAGAACTTGGACGCTTATAAGTAACGGATGAAGAAGAAATTGGTCAAAAGAGGAATCCAAGTTTTTTTGAAGCTACCGAGGCTATGGATGTAATGTGTTTGTGCCAGTTAAGGTTATTCTCTAAAGTAGCGCCGACAAGATTAAACGACTCTTTGTTCTGAAGAACTTGGACGCTTATATGTAACGGATGAGCATTGGCAGACTTTTTTCGCGACAGCGACTTTGACTGTGTTTTCGAGGCATTAAACTGAACAAGATTTATGGGGCCCCAATTCAAGATAAGTTTGAGGTCTTGTGAAAGAGATATCTGCAGAAATACAGGGTAGCTTAAAAAATTGAATACTAGAGTGGAGGGTACTGTCGTCAGCAAAACTATGAATGGGATTGATTGTGGAAAAGAGAAGATCGTTAATGTGTAGAAGAAACAGCGTGGGTGCCAGCATTAGCCCTGGGGCACCCCAGCATTAATTTGGTAGAAGCTGGAAGAATGACCATCTACAGTAACTGATATACGTGATTTACGTCGATTAGAAGAGAAACTGGAGAGCCAAGAGCAAAGCTTAGGTGGAAGACCGTAAGAAGGAAGTTTGTTAAGAAGTCCGTAATGCCAGTCCTGATCGAAAACTTTGGATATATCAAGAGCAACGATCTGGGATTCACTAAGAAACTCAATGGACTTGTTCCAGTTGTGTGAGACAAAGGAAAGAAGATCAGCTGTGGATCTTCTATGACGGAATCCATACTGTCTATCATGTAAGATCTTGCTTTTTTCCAGATACTTTAAGATTTGGGGATTAATAAATTTTTCCATTACAGACAGAAGAGATATATGTCTATAATTATAAGGGAGAGTTTTGCATCTTTTTTGGGGACAGGTTGCATACATGCAGCTTTCCAACTCTCCAGGAAAATGCCCATGTCGAAAGAGATTTGAAAGAGGCGAGTTAGGATGGATGCAAGTTCGGAAGCACATTTTTTAGGACGATTGCTGATATACCATCCAGCCCAGATGGTTTTTAGTATTAAGAGACGAAAGAATACAGAAAGACTTTAAAAATGATACCGAACATATTATGAGAAATAGCGGAAACTGTTGGGAGAGGAAGATTAATAGGAGTATCAAGCGTAGAATTGGCTGCAAATTGTTTGGCAAATAATAAAAGAATCATAATATTAAATAATATTTAAAAACTACATTAGTTTTTAATTTGTTTTGAAGTCAATTTATTTTTTTTAAATTATCTCTTTATTTCGTAATTTAAGTTTTGAGTAAAAACTTGTTTTTTTTGTAATAAGTAGTAATAGTTTTGTTCTAAATATTTAAAGCTTTTGTTAAGAATTTTCTTACTTGTATTAGAATTTGACCAATGCTTTAAGATATGCTTCTTTTGTCACCACACCTATTACTCATATTAATATGGCTGTTACACTTACATGTATTAGTCCATATCATAAAAACTACTAAACCAATTTTAATTAAATTTTTACTGTTTCCTAAGTTGAATAAAGCCAATAAAAAAAGGTCACAATCCGATTAATAGTTTCGGAGAAATGCTTGGATAAACATACATACAAACATACGAATTTATAAAAGTATAAACGTATAAACGTACAAACATAATAGGTAGGTTTAAAGTGAGTGGGTATAACACCCTTGAACCGCGACTGATCGATCTATTGTGGCTCTACAAACATAATAACATACAAACATACAAACATGCAAACATACAATCATCTATACTTCTATGTAAATAAATCTGTACAGTTTTCCCTTGCGGCGCAATTCTTAGGTCTTCGGGGATGCTTTCGAGCGAAAAAAAGTTTAACATTAACAGGTGGGAAAGGGCTGAATATGGCCCCTTAAGGCCCAAAAAATGGGTTTCTTGCTAATATCTGGAAAAATATGCGAATTGGAGAATTTTTGTTTTAACACAAAATGTAGATCGCCTTGTAATCTACAAAAATGGCCCTTATAATTTTTATCGGAAAATCGATAGTTTTCGAGATAACGGGACCCAAAAGTCCCCTATTTAAGCTTGCGCTCTACCGCTAGAATGCCGCTATCTTCATGGAATCATTTATAAGCGGGCGAACGAATTGTTTCATCTTCATGGATTCACTTATAAGCGGGCGAACGAATTGTTTCATTACTCGGGCAATAATGTACATATTTTAATCATTTAAAGTTCATCGGAATGGGAAAACCTGTACCTATCATTGCATATGAGTTTGGGTCCATTCTGATTTTTCTAGAATATTTAAAAAAGCGGTCAAAGTTTTTTTTTGTACAATATTTTGAAAGTATCTCACTAATTTATTGATATTTTTTAAAAATGGTTTGTTACTAACATTTGTTTTTTTATAATGAGACCTGAGCAAATGTTCAATGATTCCAGAAAATTTCCTTCAGTAACTTTCTTGCGTTTTGATAAAAAAATTATTGTATTGCCCATCTGCATTTTTTAGCCGTTTCCGGAGTTCTAAAAAATCTGTACAAAACGCTAATCAAAACTCATCATCTATTGAAATGCTTTTCAATGCACATCATTTAAAAGCTTAGAGTGTCTAGTTTCTAAATGAACTTTTTTCTTTTTTATAAAGTTCAATAATTTTTCAAAGATCAGGGAAATTCATCACACCAGTAACTCGTGGTAAGAAACTACCACATGGATCCAGTGTGAAATGTTATGGTTTTTTCGCAGCCACTTTTGCGAAAAATATTGGTGTTGCGAAAAAAATGGTAAGGACCATTTTTGTTAGATTTCGAGGCAAAGAGAGAGACAAGAAATGAAGGTCATTTTTTTGTCTGAATAAAAATTCTCTAATTCGCATATTTTGGCAGATATTTGCGGAGAAACTCATTTTTGAGACTTTGGGGGGCCATTTTCAGCGGGTTCCCAGGTCGGAATCGTGATAAACTTTTTCTCGCTCGAAAGCATACGCGAAGACCTAAGAATTTCGCCACAAATGAAAACTGCACAGATTTATTTACAGCTTTGGGTACTTTCAGGTCTTTAGTTATTGGACTATAAAGAGGAAATATTTGTTGCTTGTTTGTTTGCATTGAATAGGCTCCGAAACTACTGGACCGATTTGAAAAATTCTTTAACCATTAAAATCCTACATTATCCCCGATAAACAGAGTTTATATTGTTCGGATCCTGATATAAAAAAAATAAAGCATTTACAAAAAAAGTACTGGTCGGAATACCTTCAAAATTTTTTAGATCAGCATATACTTTCATAAAAGCAAATAGATTTACAAGTTTTTATAAAAATTCAATAATTATTTCTGGGTGTTGCATTTTTTATGTCACTTAGTATATGTAAGAAAGGGGTAAAAATGGATCATGAAGTTTCTGCCAATATCCCGAATCATAATCTGTAAGCTTCTCTGAGATTAAAACAACTTTTAAAATGCGGTCCTCACATTTTGCACACTAAATTCCATCCAGCCAGTTAAAAAAACGTTTTGAAAGTCCATAAGAATAATGAAAATTTTACATACCTATACAGTTTTTTTTATCTTCAGCCAGTCTAAAACCTTTAAAACAGTGACATTTTTGGATTCCATTTGGAAGACACAAGTGAGCGCATTCGCCGTTATTTTTACTACATCTATTAGGTTTTATTTTTTTCATTTGTTCTTTTACATTACTTGCTTTATTATTTTCAGGTATTTGAGAAGCTGGCATTACCGGAAGAACTAAACTCTTTGGTTCAGGGGCTAAAGCGGGAATTTCATTTAAACTAATATTTTTTCTTTTTAAATATGCGAAAGTTGTATTACTTGATGTCTTCGGTATTTTTTTTCTATGCCTTTTTTTTGTTTTTCTTTTTCTAGTTTTTGGTCTTCTAGTAGTAGATATTTCAGTAATGTTTAAAAAGTTACTTAAGACAATGTTCGTGCTTGGAACAACAGTTGTATACTGATCAGCTGGTCTTTTTTTCTTTTTTCTTCTCCTTTTTCTAAGTCTTTTATTACCAATAATATTGCTTTTTATTGTTTTTTGGTTTAAAATAACTGTCGGTACTGTAATAGGTAACGTAGCAGTGTTGGGAGTCAAAATAGTTATTTCATTATTTTCGGAAGACTGGACAGTGTGAGGATCACAGTAAATTTCTAAAAAAAATTTAATATACAAGTTTATATTTATATATATATATATATATATATATATATATATATATATATATATATATATATATATATATATATATATATATATATATATATATATATATATATATATATATATATATATATATATATATATATATATATATATATATATATATATATAAACTTATATCACCCTATATATATATAAATATACGGGGTGCCCCAGAAAAGGGGCAATCCCCTCGGAATCAAATTAAAAAACCTTTAAAATATTAGACAAGCCCCCATAAACTTTTCATGATCTCCCCTTACGAAGATACATAACGGATGAAAATGTTTTTTTAAAACTTTTAAAATATTATTCGTAATTTAATGTTTTTAATATGATGGTTCTAGATGTCCTTTTTTAAAATAAACAAAAATATTTTGGCTTATTTAGTTTGCCAGGGACGGACTAGCTCTGATACAATTTTAGCAATTTTTTTAACAACCTGTATGATAAAGGCTCAACAATATTATTTTTGGATAGTTTTAACCTAAAACTAAAAAAAAGGTATTCTTGATTGACATCGATAAAATCAACTGTTTACGACAAATAAAATATCATAGTTGGTATTTTTTTTACATTATACAGGGTGTTTTATAATTGTACGTCAATATTTAGGGAAATAATTCTGGGGTCCATTTTAAGAAGAAAAATTTATATAAACGTATGTCCTAAACGTCTTAACTTTTAAGATACAGGGTGGAAAAATTTTTCCCAAAAATAAATTATTTATTATTAATTTTCGGGAAACCCCCCTTTTGGGATATTTTCCCTAAATTTGGCATACATGTACTACGTATCAAGAAGCATTTTTTAGTGTAGCATTTTTTTTTATTTGCAAAAATAGGCGGGTCAAATTCTGTACGATCTCCACTGGTGGAAATAAAAAAAATGTGGTACACTAAAAACTGCTTCTTTATACAAAGTACATGTATGCCAAATTTCATTAAAATATCCAGAGTGGTATTACATATATTAGTAATAAATGATTTATTTTTGAAAATTTTACCACCCTGTATCTTAAAAGTTAAGACGTTTAGGACATACGTTCATATGAAGTTTTTTTCTTAAAATGGTCCCATAATTGTTTTCCTAAATATTAACGTACAATTAGAAAACACCCTTTATAATGAAAAAAAAATTACCAACTATAATATTTTATTTCTCGTAAACAGTTGATTTTATCAATTTCAATCAAGAATACCTTTTTTTTAGTTTCAGGTTAAAGCTTTTCAAAAATTATATTGTTGAGCCTTAATCATACAGGGTGTTAAAAAATTGCTATTATTGTGTCAAAGCTAGTCCGTTCCCGGCAAACTAAATAAGCCAAATATGATTTATTGGGTTTATTTTAAAAAGACTTATGTAGTAACCATCATACAAAAAAAAAAATTAAATTACGCCTACATTTTAAAAGTATTTAAATAAAACATTTCCGGGGCATCTTTATGCACCTGTATTTCCGTGGGGAAGGGTCATAAAAAAAAAAGAGGGGTTTCATAATATTTTTAGGTTTTTATTAGGTTCTGGGATTTAAATCTACCGTATATATATATATATATATATATATATATATATATATATATATATATATATATATATATATATATATATATATATATATATATATATATATATATATATATATATATATATATATATATATATATATATATATATATATATATATATATATATATATACAGGGTAAGTCTGTGAAGTGGGACCCCCCATTTATTGCTTTAAATATTCAAATTGGAAAAAAATGTTTAATACAAAAATAATATGGTTTTTGCTGCTCTATATTTTACGAACAACGTTATGTATACAGGGTGTATCATAAAGACCGTACAAGGACAAAGTTAATTTTTTTAAATGACTCCCTATATTTTTTGTTACATTTTCGATATCTACATAAAATTCTAGATATTTTTTATCTAACATATCATATCCCTATATTCAATTGTTTACGAGATATTCTCATTTAAATACGAATTTAGAATGAAAAATCCGCTCATCTCTCAATGTTGTTTTACGTTTCTATGGTTTTAGTAGAGTGACAAAACACCCATAGTAATAATTAATAGGTAATTAGATATCACATGATGAGTAGAAATAGGTAAAACCTTAAACAAGAAAAAAACGATTAAAACATTTTTTTTTGAGATTAATAAAACTGTCAATATGACATTTTTATTAATCTCTATAGCATATATATGGTTACTATGCAACTCTCAAAAACCGCTGAAACCATAGAAACGTTAAACAACATTAAAAAATGAGCGGATTTTTCCCTTCTAAATTTGTATTTAAATGCGAATATCTCGTAAACAGTTGAACATACGGATATGATATGCTGAATAAAAAATATCTAGAATTTTATGCAGAAAACAAAAATGTAACAAAAAATATGGGGAGTCATTTAAAAAAATGAACTTTGTTCTTGTACGGACTTTTTGATACACCCTGTATACATAACGTTGTTTGCAAAATATAGAGAGCAAAAACCAAAATATTTTTGTATAAAACATTTTTTCCCAATTTTAAACGGGTCCCACTTCTAGCCTAGTATATATATATAATATATATAATATATATATATATAAAATTTTTTATATATATATATATATATAATATATATATATATATATATATATATATATATATATATATATATATATATATATATATATATATATATATATATATATATATATATATATATATATATATATATATATATATATATATATATATTATATATATATATATATATATATATATATATATATATATATATATATATATATATATATATATATATATATATATATATACATTGATGATATTTGGATGAACCATTTTTGAGATATTTTAGGTTAAATTATTAATAAATTACAAAAAAGATTTATATTAGTATCAAGAAAGCCATGGAAACAATAGAATTGTTATGTTGCAAAATTTGGTGAGGGTTTTCTCTGGACCCAAAATGTTTATTTTTGTGATTAAACATTCCTGCTAAAGTAAAGGAAGACTTGTCGGTAAATAGAATTTTATAAAAACTTTGGATCCTGCTGCATAAACCTAGCTATTTCCAATGCATACTTAGGTCGGTCCTGCGTGTTTTGTTCAGAAAAGTTCTGAACGGACATAAATTTATGAAGATAAAATTTGTAAAATTTTAGGGTTAAATGAATTTTACAGTCTGTTTTATTAAGTTCAGTTGCCGCATCCGAGATTGATATTTCAGGATTTTGTAAAATTATTAAAAGTAGTTAGTGCAAGTCCAATAGAAAAAGTATAATAATTATCCTGAAAAAACGAGGATATCCAAAACCTTGTTTTCATGTCGTGCTGCAGTCCTTTTCTTCATTTTAAACCTTTTCGTTTAATAAACTTTCTTACTATGTATTTAATAGTATCTATAGATGGTACTCGTTGTTAAGGATATAATAAGTAATATTCCCTTTGCACTGCCGTCACATTATTATTGTTACCATAAAAAAGACGCATAATAGAGATTTTTTGTTCTTCTGACTAGCCCATCGACAAAAAAGCAATACAAACTACTTTAAATAGTTCAAATGATAAATTGTAACTTTTTACAATATCAATACGTCAAATTTATTAAAACAATTTTATTGTTTTCATAGCTTTCTTGATACTAAGATGAAACTATTTTGTAATTTATTAATAATTTAACCTAAAATATCTCAAAAATGGTTCATCCAAATATCATCAATGTATATATATATATATAATATATATATATATATATATATATATATATATATATATATATATATATATATATATATATATATATATATATATATATATATATATATATATATATATATATATATATATATATATATACATACATATATCTGAAATCAGAAAAAAAAAGATCTTTCGTTGTAGCGCATAATATACAGGGTGTTTCATTTAAAAAAGTTGAAGTTTTCCTAATTTTCCCTTTTTTTTATTGCGATATTTTTTTACTGATAATTTCAAAAGATAATATGGAAAAAAACCTACAACTTTTATATTAAACATTCTTTTCTGTCTCTAAAAATAAAGGCTCCAGAAGCCACGTAAATATAATCAAAGACCCTGTACATATATAAGTATTTTGAAGTATACATTGTCGTTACAATAGCTTAATACAACTAATCATATTTACTTATGTTTGTTTCGGCCCTAGTAGTGTGGTTGGACGCAACCGGTGCTTCTGCAGAACCAACTATTTATAGGGGAGGAAGGTCCAGTTTCTGTGACATTATATTTATAGGGGGATCGCTAAGAGTGTGAAGCGGTGTGACGAAGGGGGGAAGAAGGATGAAAAATGGTGAAATTCAGCGTAACGTAGTTTTTGAACGGTCTCTTATATTCTTTTCACTATGCACAAAGGTATGATAAATAAATAAATATAAAATTGCGTATTATTTTACAGTAACAAAAAAGTTTATGAGCTGGTAAAGAAGTATTTTGACGATCTGTACTTTTTTTAAATGTTGTTTTTTATTTTTCGCTAAATTATCGTTAATCTTTTAATAGACAGTATCTGAATCAATAGCATTAGTCCAAATATGTTTTAAAGGTAGGTGACAGATATTAAATACACGTATAAAAAAACTATTTAGTATCAAAACCTATTTGCTTAGCTTCTAAAATAAGCTATTTTGCTTAAAATGTAGTAATGTAATTTTGACCCACAAAAACTCAGCTGTTTGGGTTTCGTCACTTTCCATCACTTTATTCATTTGAAAACATTTAAGCCGAGCGATTGTGCTGTTGTTTCATTGAAGTAAATTGGTTACAAATAGAAGGTTTACTTATCGAATGATATTAAACTGCCGTTTAGTAGTAAAAAAGCTTCTTCTATTAAGCTGGTTTTTTTATCAGCGCTGTTTTTTTGTTACCTTAAAAAAGTATTTCCCTGCTATTGGCAAATGTAAAAAAATCAAAAAACTTGCGTTGGTCATTACCATGAAGAAACTGAATTTATGATTACGTTACAGTTTTTAATGAAACACATCTTTGGTTTTGTTAATAAACGATTTGTAATTGCTATTTATGTTTTATGATAAAAGCAAGTGTGTAACAGTACCTTTGCAGGTCTGATTCGCAACATTTTTTTGACTCATCTGTTTTTTAGAGCATACATATTTATAGAACATGTTCAACTTTGAGCATAACAACTTATGTTTGTAATATAATTTTTATTTCAAGTTTCCACGCAAAATTAAGCACCAATATCTATTTATTTCTTGTGTGATATGATTTTTAATCTAATTTAAATACCTATTTTCATATTACCTCATAATTTTTTTGCCGTTATGGATTAAAGTCTCTGCTCGAAAGAACGAGAAAACGAGAGCTTCTCGGCGAGAGAAAAAGGTTACCTGGTATCATCTCGAGTCTTTGCAGGACAGAAAAATCGGTCTCTCATCTCGATGGCGGCCAACCGGTCGATCGGGACTATTGGTCCAGTCGATCGGCAAGGCAAAAAATATAAATACGTAAAACAGATGTACTGAACTATGCTGTTTTATTTAGGATTTCAACAAGTATGTAATTGGTGGATTGCACAGAGTGTCGTCAGTGAACAGTAGATCTTGGGTCTAATCAAGTTGGCCACCCCTGGTATAGAGGGTACAGGCGATAATAAAAAAAATATTTTGCAATATTTATTTCTAAGCTTATCTTATAAATAGCTATAGTTCCATCAGTTTTAAAATGTAAATTCGGTGCCCTTTGAAAAGAAAAAAAATATATAAAAAGTCTTTATTTTTACTGGGTCGTCTTTGCTTTTTATATGGACTAATTTTACCGACACGTGCGGAAAGCGGCACATTACAAACAGCAAAGACGGCCGCAGTTCAAAACAAACGTTTTCGGCTACTTTTTATGTTTTTTTTTTCTCATTTCATAGAGAACCGATTTTTCATCTTTATACTGATCTTACTGTAATCATAATTCATACTTGTAAAGTAAGTGTAATTTAAAATTAACAACTGTAGAATAAGGCAGGTAATAATTTTGTAGGTTACCACCAGTACTCTTGCAATGGGCGTTAATTTACCTGCTCATTTGGTCATTGTAAAAGGTACAAAATGCTACAAATCAGGGAAAGGATTAATAGATTATGACGAAGTGGCTATTTTTCAAATGATTGGAAGAGCAGGTCGAACTCAGTTTGATACTAGTGCTAACGCTATAATTTTGACCAGTTCTCAGGAGAAGGTATATCGTTTTTTTTATTAACCCCAAATATTGGGTAAGCATAAAATTATCTAGTACTGGCATTTAAAAGTAAAAAGTAAAAAGTATAGGAATTGCATGGGGATCTATATTTTTTCCAAAAAAATATTGCCAAGTGCACGTGTAGAAAATATGTATATTGAAAATTTACATATCATTCGATAGCGCTTTTAGCTTAACAGCAATACTAATAGTCTCCTTGCACAAAATTTATTTTGAAGTAATAGAACGTTAAATCTCAGTCCTTGTTTATTTAAGAGCCATTGGCTAAATATCTTGTTTTTTTTTTTAATTTTAGTTTCGGCATAATTATTGGGGGTAATTGCACAAGTGCATCTAAATTACCGATGATTTTTGAATGAAATGTGTTATTTTATAATTGCAAAAGTTTGTTTTCATATTTTCGCGAAAAAGTCCGACTTCGCAGGGGAAAATGAAAATGAAATGTTTCAGAAAATGCCCTCATTTTCGTGAAACATAAAAACACGATTGCAATTTGTCAAAAAACCCGTTGAATGAAAAAATGATCTGGTAATTTTGATTTACACGATGATGCACGAATTTATTTGAATATTTCACTCATGTATAAATTTTCCCATAAGACACGTTAAAAATCAAAAAAACTTTAGCGGGAATTTCACGTTGCCTAGACGAGGTGGTATTTCCACTTACTTACAAACACAGAACAATCGAACCTGTTTGTTTGTATTGTCAATTAGAAACGTCAAAATCAGTCAAAATATACACGATGAAGAAATAGATAAAGTAATTTAAAAAAACGATTCAGTTATAGTTTTAATTATGTTGCATGAAATTGTAAAATTGTATGACAAAAAAACCATTTTAATAGTATAATACTCCCATATTTCTCCATTTTAGAAATATTCTCCCTAAATACCGCTCGTGCATAAAAATTAACCAGATAATTTTCATTCAAGCTTGTTATACAAATTCCACTCGTTCTTTGAACTCGTGGAATTATAAATAACAAGCTTTTATAAAAGAATCGGTAATTTTTAAGCACTCGTGGTATTACCCCCAAATATTTTTTGAATTAACTAGGAACTCCAATCAAGTAAATTTAAATATTTTATTAAATTTTTTCAAATTCTGATTTTGCCATTTTAAGTTTAAGCCAAAAAAAGAGCACAAAACGCCTATGTTACTTTTATGATAGCACTAACAATTACAGAGATACCCTATAAAGTGTTGAGACTGGGAAAACCCTGTACATATTTTTAATCTTTTGTAGTTAAAGTATGAACAGATGTTAGGCTGTAAGCAAAAAATTGAATCAAACCTCCACAAACACCTTACAGAACACCTAAATGCTGAAATTGTATTAAGAACAATTACGGATTTAGAAGAGGCAATGAGTTGGCTGTCATCCACATTTCTCTATGTTCGGGCAAGAAAATATCCAGAAAAATATAAATTACCTGCGGGATTATCAAAAGAGAAAATAGATAAAAAATTACTTGGTAAATTTTGTGCAGTGCTATACACTGCATATACTGCAATAATTATGAGCTATATTCCTAAGCTCGAATTGTTGCTTTTAAAATATAGTTTAACAAGTTCTATATGTTTAATATTATAGTTGCGTTTTGTCTAATTAAGATAAATAAGTTACTTGTATTAAAACATAGCTGGGCCAACTAAAACAATAACAGATGATTAAATATACTTAACGCCAAATTATGTATTTTAGAGATTTGCCAAGTTGACCTTAACAAGCTGGTAAGAGCTGGAATGGTAAAAATTAACCAAGGGATTGAAGTAGCACCAACTGTAGTTGGTGAAATTATGGCCAAATATTATATAAGGTTTGAAACTATGAAGCTATTCACAACAGTAAGTAAAATATTCTTTTAAATTAGGGTCACAACATGTATTTTTAATATTTTTATTTGTGCTCTATTTATAGTTTATTTACTTAGTAATGTTTTATTACATTTATTACGGAAAACGTATTGTTAAAAAACAAAACACATCTTTAAAAAAAAAATTACCAATGCAAAGCATAGTTTTTACTATAACAGAAAAGTCAAGGCCGTGGTTATGGAACCTTTCATTTGTTTTTTATAAAAATCTTTATGTTGGCAACAGTGGTAATAAAAGTATGCCAAAAACGAATATCAAATTATTTTTTTATACCAAATAAAAGTAAATAATATTTTTTTTATGTCCCTAAATAATAAAAAAAAGTATAATTTTAATTTCGTTTTTTATAAAATAAAAAATATTAAAAGTTGTAAACAAATTACCGAAACCATATAACCGGGCATTGTGACCTATATTCCTCATACTAAAAATAACTCCAAACCTTTAAATCACAAACCGTGGATTTCCAAATTCTATGACAAAGCCTGACTTTTAATAATCCGAGCCCACAAAAAGTTTACTTGAAACCCTAGTCCCGAAACCGAAAGGCTAGCATCCAAGCAAGAAACCAGAAGATAAAGTGCTCTCTTGCTCGAATGGCAGTAAATCCTTCTGGTTCTCTGCCAAAAACATTAGTCATAACTTTTGCACAAATTCTTTTCTACCCCAATCTTTAAAGATAAAATTGTTTTTACCTCGAAACGAAAAGCCGAACTATTTGCCAACAATTTTCTTGCCAATTCTTCCCTTGATCCTTCCGTTAATCTTCCTCTTTCAACGGTTGCCCCTAATCCTCATAAAATATTCTGGAAAGCTGGAAAGCTGCACGTAAGCAACCTGTCCCCAAGAAAAGATGTAAAACTCTCCCTTCTAACTATAGACTTATGTCTCTTCTTTCAGTTCTTTGTATGGTAATGGAAAAATTAATTAATTTTCGAATCTTAAAGTATTTGAAAAAAAAAATTTTTTTCATGACAGACCGTATGGATTCTACCGCAGAAGATCCACAGCTGATCTTTTTTCTTTTGTCTCACACAACTGGAACAAGTCCCTTGATTTTCTAGGTAATCCCATCATTGCTCTTGACATATCCAAAGCTTTTGATTAGGTCTGATGGACTTGTTAGAAAAATTTCTTCCCACGGTCTTCCACCTTAATTTTATTATTGGCTTTTCAGTTTTCTTTCTAATCGACGTATATCTGGTATTGTAGATGGTCATTCTTCCAGCTTCTAACAAATTAATGCTGGGATGCCCCAGGGCTCAGTACTGGCACCAACTCCGTTTTTTCTTGACATCAACGATCTTTTTTCTACCACAATTTATCCTATTCATAGTTTTGCTGACGAGAGTACCGTCCACTCTAATATTAAATTTCTTAAGCCACTCTGTAATTCTGATTTGGAAAACAAGCGCAGGTCAATGCAGATATATCTTTCACAAAACCTTAAGCCAATCTTGGATTGGGTCGCCAAACATCTTGTTTAGTTTAATGTCTCCAAAACAGTTGTTTGCTGTCGCGAAAAAAGCCTGCCAATGGTCATCCGTTACATATAAGCGGCCAAGTTCTTCAAAACAAGGAATCTATTAATCTTGTGGATGGTACTTTTAAAAATAACCTTAACTGGCACAAACACATTACATCTACGAGGATGGTTTGAAAAATCCGTGCAAAGTCCGAGAGATGGCACCACCGGCGCGTATCGAGGCCATGTTTAGTTAGTAGCATCTGTTGAATGAACGCACACCAAGTGTCAGCCATATTGGTCTATTTCTTTGTGTTTGGCATTCGTGTGAATCAAGGAAGTCAAGTGATTTTTAAGAAATGGACACAAAAGAAGGTCGTGTGTTGATTAAACATTACTTTATGAAAGGTAAAACGCCTCAGGAGACTAAAGAGAAGATTGATAAACATTATGGTGACTCTGCACCTTCGATTAGAACAGTTTACAAGTGGTTTCAAAATTTTCGGACTGGCCATATGAGCACAAAAGTGACGCTGAACCTTCTGGTCGGCCTGTGGAGGTCACGACTCCAGAAATAATTGATCAAATCCATGATATGATGATGGATGACAGAAGAGTTAAGGTACGTGAGATTGCTGGTGCTGTTGGCAATTCGACTGAACTGGTACATAATATTTTACATGAACATTTGGACATGAGAAAGTTATCCGCAAGATGGGTGCCACGATTGCTCACGCTTGACCAAAAACGGAATCGTGTGAAGTGTTGCAAGGATGGTTTGCAGCTGTCCCAGAAGAATCCGGAGGACTTTATTCGTTGTTTCGTCACTGTAGCTAAAACATGGATTCATTACTATACTCCTGAGACCAAACCACTATCTAAGCAATGGGTTACCAATTAGGAATCTGCAACACATAAGGCGAAGACCGTTCCTTCGACCGGAAAGGTTATGGCGACTGTCGTTTGGGATTCACGGGGGATAATCCTCATCGACTATCTGGAAAAGGGTAAAACTATTGCAGGTGCATATTATTCATCATTATTGGACCATTTGAAAACCGAGCTGCAAGAAAAACGCCCACGATTGGCCCACAAGAAAGTCCTTTTTCATCACGACAACGCACCAGCACACACCTCAGCAGTTGTGGTCGCAAAATTAATGGAAATAGGCTTTCAATTCGTTTCACATCCCCCCTATTCTCCAGACTTGGCTCCCTCGGACTACTATTTGTTCCCCAACTTGAAGAAATAGCTGGCGGGACAAAATTTCTATTTAAACGAGGAAGTAATTGCAGAAACTGATCGATGGAACATCGTTGGACGAAGTGTAAAGGCCTAAAAGAAGACTATGTAGAAAAATAAGAAAAATAAAAAAGGTTTACCCCAAACAAGTAAGTAGTTTTTATTTTTGCACGGACTTTTCAAACCTACCTCGTATAGCCTCTGCAGCTCTAAAAAAGCTAGGTTTTCTTTTTCGAGCCGAAAGTATTTCTCTCGTTCTAATCCGTATACTTTGTATGTATCCCAGATCAGACCCTTTTATACTGTTCTCATTTCTGGGACATGGCATCTCCTACAACACTTTTAAACAGCATTTAAAAAACATAAATCCAGGCCTATAATAAATTTGATGACAGCCCCAAAAATCTAAAATGTTGGATAAAAAAATAATAATGTTATCTATCCTATAAAGCAGCAAAAAGTGCAATGACAGAGTGATTTTTTAATAGTATTTTATTTTCTTTATATTAAGGAGCCTCTTTGCCCAAAAAATGATGTGTTATATTTTAGATATCTGGAGATGAAATATTGTTACAAATATTGGCAATAATCTCTAAATGTTCTGAATTTTCGGAAATTTATCTGAGATCAGACGATAAAAGATGTCTTAACTTACTGAATAAAAATACCAATAAAGAATCAAATAGGTTTCCACTTAATGGAAAAATTAGGACAGTTGACATGAAGATTAATTGGTAAGAATATTATAAAAGGCTAAGAACCGAATTTTATTTTCCTTAATAAATTTAATAATTGTATCAGAATGACTACAAGTACAAAATTATTTTAGATCTTGAATAAAAAAAACTAATTTTTAAATGTATTTATTTACTAATAAAATGTAAATATTAACTCACAGTTTGACCATAATAAAAAAATTAATATTTATATTTTTACACCTGTACATTTAATTTAGATTATTTTAAAAAATATAAATCCATTTTCATGAGAAATTGTTCGTAATAACTTTTTTTCATGTGCTGTATCACTATTAGTATTACTTTATGTTATGCGGTCGATTTGTTTTAAACAATTAGGACTTATGAAAAAAGTAAAATGAATTGGGACAGTACGGAGGTTGTACTAAAAGGTTTAATCTTTCTTATATAATTTTTAGCATTATTCAGGCTGTTCTTGGAAACTTGGACATAAACGATCAATCAATTCTTAACGATTCTCAAAAAGTTATGCGTAGTTGTGAACGTCTTGCAAAATGTAAGTTATTGTTATGCTAAAATAAAATAATTCAATGTAATTTTAAAATTTAAATTAATTTTTATGTTTAGAGAAGTATTTATTACATACGCTTAAAATATACAGGATAATTACCATATACGAAATGATGTCAAAGGCAGTACTTTTTAACCTGGAACTTTTCTAAATAATATTTTACGGAAAATGGGCAAATTTTTTACCCATTTCATAGAGGTCACTGATAAATAGAATTATTAAACAAATAACTAATGGATTAGACCAATTAATCATTTTTTAAAATAATATTATTAAGTAGATAAAACTTATCCCACTAAGCAAAGAACATCTTTAGCACGTTTTGTAACGTTATTCAAAAGTAACTGTGATAACGTTTAATTTAAAACGTTATTTTATCATGTCTGTTTTGTTTTCTTGAATTGTTACTGATAATTTTCGTTTCTGTAACATACCCTTGTGAATATTTTTAATACGATATAAAACAAACATCTTACTGACGTAACTTTTATGTACTTTTATATTAAAGTTAAAATATTTCCATGTAGAGAATGGTCTTTTAGATACAAGTTCGATACATCTCTTAATATACGTTTTAGATATGATTATAATTTAACATATCGACCTCGTTTGTTTAAAAGTAGCCCGCACAGAAAATGTACGATTTTTTAACAACGACACCAGGTTTAGAAAGGAAGATTAGTACATAACCTAAACCTTACTATGCTTATTTCCTCGCATTTTAAGAACAAGTAGTGTTTTGTGTTGTGAATTTAAAGTTTTTTCTCGTAATATTAAAGGAAAATATGGATCGGAAAGTAAGTAGATGACACTATTTTCTTTTATACTTTAGTTTTTATGTACGTAGGTATATAGATAAACTGACCAAAAATCCTGATTATAAAAATCAGTCGTTTCCTTAAGATAAAGTTACCATTCGTCCCGAATATTGGGGTAATAAGTCCGGATTTCATTTCGTGAGGTACCTCCCATCCCCTAGATACATATAAATTAAAAAAAGAATGAAATAAAATTTGGTTGCTTTATACCTACCTACATAATCTGTAGTAATTTACGTTAGAAGACCGGAAAGTAGTGTTCGCTTTTTTATTCTGTGGTGTTTGCAGGTCAAGCCAAGCGGTTTCTAGGGCGAGCCGTAGGCAAGTCCTGGAAACTTGGCGAGACCTGCAAAACATTTGTTTTTAGATCCTGTAATGTAAGTAGATTGCTATTTCATCATCTAGTAGTAGATGTATAGTAAGAGAGCAAAGGGAGGCGGAGGAGGCGAATATCGAACAAAGAAGAACGACCGAGGAGGAGGCGAATAATATCACAAAAAGAAACGAAGGAGGCGTAATGTACCTAACTCGAGTTAAATCCATCAATAGAACAATTTATTCGAACTATAAAAATTTTTTGAATTTTATGTTAAAGTTTATAAGAAATATAGAAATAAAATTACTTACCAAACTATTAACGATCAGTTACACGAAACTTAAATCCTAAAATTTCACTTACACTACTCTTAAATTTTAAAATACCACTTAAAACCTAAAACTGTTAAAGTCACTTTTAAATCTAAGAATGTTACTTAAAAATAAAATTGTCCCTCAAATCTCAAAATTTCTAGCATCTTCTTCCGCACTCAGTTGATTGGCTGAAAAGAACAAAAAATTATATGCGAAAGTATTTTAAGTAAGAAATATTTTAGACTATTAATTAAAAATTTTAAACGGAAACATTTTAGGTACTACTAAATAAATAAAAAGAAAATGCTTACTTGCTCCCGAACTAGATACTTCATTGTCATTAACTGGTAGATCTATCCGAGCCGGGGGAGGATTGTTATCATATGTTGCTGTAATAGTAGCGAATACGTAGATTAGAAAATATATAACCCTTAAAAAATATGTAGTTTTAATTTGTTTTAACAATTTTAGTATACCCTGTAACTCCCCATATATTACAACTAATTGTGGTAATTAAAATATTGATACAATATATCATTATGGTTATTGACATAATTGCTTCATTAATTAAAAAGATAATGTTATATCACAAGTTTGGCAAAAAAAACTGAATTGTGCCGTGTCGACAATTGAAGTAGATTGCACCTAGGGTTCCAGCACAGCCACTTTGGGTAAGTTCGTTTGGGCCCCTATTTCGTTTCGATTCATCTTTTTAAAATATACAGTCCACTTTTAGCATTTTATAACATTTATTTTTGATCCTTCTGGATTACGGATTTCTTATCCTTTGGGATACCGGATTTTTAATTAGTCATTTCAGATATAAGTATTAGCCTTATTTGCAGTCAAGTGATTAATATTTAGTAGCTTTGTTCAATTAGTAAAATTTTGCATTGAATATTTTGATGTTTAAAATTTATCAAATTTGTTAAAAAACCAGTTTCGCCTTTGCATCGATTTTGTCTTATCGCCCAAAAATAATTCATTTTTGTAGTATGCCAAATACCTACTATACTGATAACGCGACCGTAAAGTAAAGTTTTTAGCTTAAATATTAGGATTTTTGGATTTAATAAAATTATTATTGCATAGTTAAATTTAATTTACTTTTAGTAACCATGGCTGACAAAATTAAGCAAACTAGAGCTGCACGTGAGCTTTCTATTAATCGTTTAAATGAAATTTTTAAAGCTGCTCAAAATGCTCAATCTAACGAACGATATCATACCTCTTTCAAAATGCGCTATATGGGAAAAGAATCGGCTTATAAAACTTTTGAAAAGCATCATGGTACTTTAATTAATTTGTTGTCTATTGATGAAAATGCTCAACTGGATGCTGAAGATGTAATTCGAAATCAAGTAGATAAATATTACTATGATTCATTAGCCATTTATCATGATCTTTTAAAAAATAAGGTTAGTCAGGATTTAAATCAATCTCGTTCTCAACCGCCTAGTGTCAAATTGCCTAAAATTAAATTGCCCGTCTTTAATGGCGAATTTAAAACATGGTCAAATTTTTACGATTTGTATAGTATTAGTATTAGTATAGTATTAGTACATACTAATGATTCTTTGTCTGATACAGAAAAATATCAATATCTTTTGTCTTCATTAGGTGAAAAGGTTTTGCCTATAGTATCTGGTATGCCAATTAATGATAATAACTATCAAATTGCTTATTAAGCCTTGGTCAAGCGTTATGAAAATAAACGAATTTTAGCTATTCATTATTGGAAAACTATTTGCGATTAAAGAAAATTAACAATGAAAATTCTGCTAGTTGTTTGAGAAATCTGTTGGATACTTTTAATGAAAATTTACAAGCTTTATCTAAACTTAACTTTCCTGTTAAGTCGTGGGATTTTATTTTGTTTAATTTGCTTTTGCAAAAATTAGATTGTTTAACTGTTAAACGTTTTGAATTGGCATCTAGTACTATAGAATTACCTACCTTCGACATGTTAGTGGAATTTTTAAATCTTCAATGTATAGCTTTGGAGTCAGCAGCGTTATCTTCACCATCCAGTAGCAAATCTGTTTCAAATCGTAATTTAAATAATTTCGATAAACATGCTATTCAAAAACAAGCTTTTGTTGTTAATACGACAAATTGTTTTTTATGTAGCTCGAATCATTTAATATCGCGTTGTCCTAAGTTTTTAAACAAAACTCCTTATGAAAGATTTTTATTCGTAAAACAAAATCAATTGTGTTTTAATTGCTTAAATTCGGCTCTTTCAGTTGTTGAATGCACCTCGACTTATAGTTGTAAGAAATGCAATGATCGCCATCATAGCTTATTACATTTACAGCGCAACAAAAATAGTTCTGGTTCAGGTCAAGGTCAATCTGAACCACAATCTCAAATTTCGTCAAATTCAAATATTATTGCTTCTACCTCTTTCGATAACCCTTTAGATAATTCGTCGTCAAATGTTAACGTTCATGCTGGAATTGTCCCAGAAAATAGCACCGTCTTACTTGCTACAGCTAAGGTTGGTGTATTAGATGTAGTCTGGAGGTCACATCCCGAATATTAGAGTTCTCTTAAATAGTGGCAGCCAGGCCAATTTCATGACTGAAAAGTGTTTTCATCGTCTAGGTTTAGCTGGTCATAGATCTTCAATATCCATTCACGGAATTGGGGATATCTCATCCACGATTTCCAAAATCACTCATTGCAATATTCAGTCGCTTTATTCGCCAAAAACCACATATCAAATAGAATCGTTTGTCATTCCCAAAATTTGTGATAATCTGCCCAATTTTCACTTTCAGCCAAACTTGCCATACATTTCTTCCCTGCCGCTTGCAGATCCAAATTTTAATAGGCCAGGAAAAATTGATATGCTTCTCGGAGCAGAAGTGTTTTCAGCTTGTATGCAAAATGGTCGCAAATTGGGAAATTCGCACGAGCCAATTGCTCTGGAAACAGTTTTTGGATGGGTCCTTATGGGAAAACTTCAAGTTCCATCGTCATCTATTTATACATTTTGTTCTTTATTATTGAAACCTATAGATCATTTTATTAGGAAGTTTTGGGAAATCGAAGAACTACCCTCGAAAATCATTTTGTCCTCTGATGAAAAACTTTGTGAGAAAATCTATGTTGAAACGGTCTCTCGGACCGAAAATGGTCGATATTCAGTAGCTCTTCCCTTTAAAGACGCTGAACCTATTTTTTCGAATACTCGTTCTATGGCACTTCGTAGATTTTATAGTTTAGAAAATCGTTTGGTCAAAGATCCTCCAGTTTTTAAATCTTATTGTGACTTTATGCAAGATTACCTTGACTCTGGGCACATGTCATTAGTTTCTAATCAAGATACAGGTGGAAAAGTTTATTATATTCCTCACCATGCTGTTTTCAAACCTGATAGCACTACAACTAAATTGCGAGTAGTCCTTGATGCTAGTGCTAAAGCTCCATTTGATAATAGATCTTTAAACGACACCTTACTAATTGGTCCCAAGCTCCAAAAAGACATTGTTTCGATATTGTTAAATTTTCGTAGACATAGGTATGCCCTTACTTCTGACATTAAACAAATGTATAGGCAAATATTAGTTAAACCGGAACATAGGGATTACCAGAGAATCGTCTGGCGATTCAGTCCAAATGAACCAATACTTGATTACTGTATAAATAGAGTCGCTTTTGGAATTTCTGCAGCACCCTTTTTAGCCCTGCGAACCTTGGAGCAACTAGCTATTGATGAGGGTTCCTTGTATCCTTTAGCATCAAAGGTTTTGAAAAATGATATTTTTGTGGATGACATTGTCACTGGTTGCGATTCGTTTAACGAAGCTCTTGAGGTGCAGGAGGAATTGGTCAAGTTACTTGCACTTGGTGGGTTTGAGCTGAGAAAATGGGCAAGTAATGAGCCTAAATTATTGTCCCATCTTTCAGATGCAAAATTGGTTAATAGTTCGTTGTCGTTTGATTCAGAACAAATCTCCCATATTAAAATTTTGGGACTTCAATGGAATCCTTTATTAGATGTGTTTTTCTTTAAGGTTAATCTTTTGAGAGAGATTGTACAAAACGTACAATTTTATCAGAATTAGCTAGAGTTTATGATCCCTTGGGTTTCCTTAGCCCTGTTACCTTTTTTACCAAACATCTTATCCAGCATTTGTGGACTTTAGGCTTGCATTGGGATGATCATCCACCATGTGATGTTTTAGAAAAGTGGTCAAAATACAAATCTGATTTGTCTAAGTTATCGTCAATAAAAATACCGCGTCATATTTTCGACAACTCTTTAGTATCGTATCAACTGCATGGATTTTCAGATGCATCGGAGAAGGGATATGCAGGCGTTGTTTATGTTCGCACGGTGAATGATAAGGGCTTAGTTAATACTTCTTTGGTTGTAGCCAAGTCTAAAGTATCACCTTTAAAACGAGTTACCCTTCCTAGACTAGAACTTTGTGGAGCAGTTCTTTTGTCCGAGCTCTTAGCTTTTGTTGTTCGATTGTTTAATCATATAAAATTCGAAATATATGCTTGGTCAGATTCAACGGTAACTTTGTCATGGATAAAATCGTCTCCTCACAAATGGCAAACTTTTGTTAGTAATAGAGTAAGCAAAATACAGGAAAATGTAGCTCCATCTTGTTGGAAATATGTTCCTTCCGAAAAAAATCCCGCAGATTGTGCATCACGAGGTTTACTTCCTGCAGATCTGGTTGATCATGAATTGTGGTGGACTGGTCCCAGTTATCTCCTTTCTGATGAGACTTCTTGGCCAGAATCGCCGCCCCAAACCATGCAATCCATTCTGTTTAAAGAAGAGAAGAAAGTCGCTCTTCTTAATGTGTCTCTCGATAGTTTTCCTCTTAATCTCTTAGATAGATTTTCTTCCTTGTCCAAAATTCAACGTATAGTTGCATATGTTTGTCGTTTTCTTTACAATTCTAGGAATTCAACTAAAGTTGGTGGACATCTCGTGGAAAATGAACTTTTTCATTCCCTGCTTTAATAGTAAAGCATGTCCAGTCCATTGTTTTCGCCGATGAAATTCGTCTTCTCAAAACTGGAAAATGCCTTTCCAAACCATTTCGCAAATTAGCCCCCTTCTTGGATGACGGCGGTCTTCTCAGGGTGGGCGGTCGCTTGACCCATGCCAATATTACATATGATCAGAAATTTCCAATTCTTTTACCTCGTAAGCATCGACTTACTGAACTCATTATAGAGAAATTTCATAGAAAATATTTACATCCTGGGTTGCAAACTTTAGAATTTTTGATAAAACAACAATAATTTCTTCGAAACGAGCAATTCGCTCTGTAGTGTCTCGTTGTTTAAATTGCTTCCGAGTTAATCCAAGGCCTGTTGAGCCTTTAATGGGACATCTTCCTTCTTATCGTTTAAATCAAATTAAACCCTTTAGCTGCTCAGGAGTGGATATGGCGGGTCCTTTTTCGATTATTCCTTGTAGACGCCGTGGTGCTAAGACACAAAAGGCGTATCTTTGTATCTTTGTTTGTACCGCTACCAAAGCTCTTCATTTGGAACTTACATCCGATTTATCAACTGAAAGTTTTTTGGCCGCTCTTAGACGATTTATTGCACGTCGAGGTCGTTGTAATCACTTATTTAGTGACTGCGGAACTAACTTTCGCGGCGCTTATCGGGAACTCCTTCAGTATATGCAAGATGCTGCAAGAGAGGAAAACATTCGTTGGTCATTCAATCCTCCGTCTGCGCCTCATTTTGGTGGTTTGTGGGAGGCCGGAGTGAAGTCCGTCAAAACTCACCTTTTCCGTGTTATTGGGAGTCAAATTCTTACCTATGAGGAATTTTACACCGTAATAACTCAAATAGAATCCATTCTTAATTCAAGGCCTTTGTGCAGCGTAAGTTCAGACCCTTCAGATTTATCGGTGCTTACACCAGGACATTTTTTGTTTTTAGAACCTGTAACTTCTGTTCCTACTTCTGATTTAACTAATTTAAATATAAATCGTTTAAGTCGATGGCAATTGCTGCAACGAATGAGCCAAGATTTTTGGAAGCGCTGGCACACCGAATATTTGCATAGTTTGCAACAACGTCTTAAATGGAATAAGATGGTTGATTCGATTAAACCAGGCAATATTGTTCTCATTAAAAATGATTGCGCGCCTCCATTACAGTGGCGATTAGGTCGCATAGTAGAGGTGCATAAGGGAAAGGACGGAATTGGTCGGGTTTGTACCATAAAGACGACTTCTGGAACTTTTCAAAGGCCAATGGTCAAGTTATGTCCATTGCCATCAAATTAGTTAAGTAGTTAAAATAGTAAATATTTTGGCGGGCGGAATGTTCCGTACACGCATTTTTTATTTTTGTTTATTTTTGAATTTAGTGGGTTTAAATCAATTATAGTTTTTTTTGTTATATTAATCAACTGCAAATAAGTCTTTTTTGATCAATCTTATTCGCGTATTGTTGTCCGCGACTGTACATAGTGGGTCCGATGCGAAATATGCCTCTCGGCAACGAAAAGGGCCAAAATCAGTACCGTACAAATAGTTCGATCGACGAGTACTCATTTTCTACTCGATTTTATTCGCATCGTCTCGTCCTCGGTACCATTAATCGAATTGTGCCGTGTCGACAATTGAAGTAGATTGCACCTAGGGTTCCAGCACAGCCACTTTGGGTAAGTTCGTTTGGACCCCTATTTCGTTTCGATTCATCTTTTTAAAATATACAGTCCACTTTTAGCATTTTATAACATTAATTTTATCAAAGTTTTAACTTAAACTATTCACTGTGATGTATTATATTTTGTAATTTTTAAAGGCCCTGATATTAGACACTTGACACAATTATAATAATAATAATAATAATAATAATAATAATAATAATAATAATAATAAAATTATTAGAAAATTAATTATGAAACAAATTGTAGATGCAGTACAGTCTGTTTTCAAATAACAACTAATCACAAAGTGGATTGGCAGTGGAAAAGAGAGGCAGTGGTTTAACATGCTCAAGTGACGTAACTAGTATAACTGGAAGTAAAAAATTCTTTAAGAGATAAATTGAATTTTTAATTGGATTGTTTTTCAATAGAAGCAAAATAATAATATAATAGGTACAAAGTTTCTAAATCCTTTTTTAAAATTGGATGGTTAATCAGTAGTTTACTCTACCATTTAGTAATGGCTAATCGAGTTGCTAATATTAGAGAAAATGTCGACAATGTATTAAAAAAAATTGCAGGCTTTTAAGCCAACACAGGGTTTTTATCCTTTATATTAGGTAAAATAAGATAGTTATGACACTATCTGCAAATACAGCTTTTTTTTGCCAAACTAGTATTATAAAATTATCTTCTTTATTAATAAAGCAATTATGTCAGTAACTAAAAGTATTGGGGCAAATATTTTACAAAGTTTTCTTTTTCTAGGTGCAACTCGGAGCAAAAAATATGGCTATTAAAAATACATGTACATACAATTGATTTTTAATAAACATTTATAAATTATATAGGCATTTTTTATACCTAACTTTAGACCTTTTTATTTTTTTTTTAATATTACTCGCATTTACACAACACAAAATATTTAATACTTTTTATAAAGTAAATTAAGACAGATAAACATTATCACATGAATCCTATTTTTTGAAAACCCTGTTTAATAATTTATAAAATATTGTAAGAAATCTGGTAAAGTAGATTTTTTCAGCAATAAATTTAACTCGGATTAAAAAATAAAGGCTTTTATAGCAAAAATTAATACTTATTTTAAAGCCTTATCTAAAAATGTCATAATATATAGGGTGCTTCATTTAAAATAAGCATGTTGACACCTACTTTTAGTATAACGGGAAATGCAACCAACTTCAATTTATTTTAGCCGGATTGCCCCCATCTTGCTTATTTTAAATAAAACATCGTATATATTATTACATTTTTAGATTATATGTATATATACCTTGATTAAAAATTCTTTTGTTTTTTTTATGTACTTCCCACATTAAGTACTTTAATTTTTTTGGTGCTTAAAGGGATTTCTAAATAACAACTATAGCAAACGTGTGGCGGCTTTCGATATTTAGGTTGCCTTTGCAAAAATAAATATGGAATTCTTGTTTTTTATTTATTTATTAAATAGTCTTTTTAGCATAAGGGTTTAAATAAACTTACCTTAAACATAAATTATTTTCTTATAAATGATTTACTATAGTGGCTGATCTTTAAGCCAAATTACACAGCCCTACAAAAAAGAGTTAAAGGTCCGAAAGACTTGACCATAGTATCTTTAGGTCATCAAATTTAAAGAGTATACAGGGTGTCCCAGAAGTAATAAATAACGTAAATTTGCCTTATCACAAAGTTGATAATAACTAAGATACAGGGTGTCAAACTTTTAATTTTGTTTTCGTTTTTTCGTAATAATTTCTTTACTAAAAGACACAGCAGTACAAAATTGGGTATTTGGGGGTTCTTTGAGAGGAGAAATTCAAATTCGTCCATACTTTTGATGTTACTAGTAGAGGGCGCTAGCTACGGCCTTTCCCACGTGTTTTAGATGACATAACTTTTTTGCATCTTGGTATAGTGACCTTTTTAGTAAAAAAGAAGTTACTATAATCGCCGCTGCGTCATTTAAGTCTCTAGGAGCAACTGTTTTCGAAATAAACGCACTTTAATGGACCCCGCAATTTTTCTATGGAAAATAGGGTTCGGCCAATTGTTCTCAAACTTTGCAAAGTAATAGTTTGTAACACGCTGATTAAAAGTCTCCACGGGCATAAAACCATAAAACCCCTCTAACCCCCCAAAATCAGCTTTAATGGTCACTGGGGATTTGAAGACTTTTAAAAGTGATTTTTGGGGGGTTAGAGGGGTTTTCGGGTTCTGTGCCCGTGGAGACTTTTAATCAGCGTGTTGAGAATTATTACCTTGCATTTTCCATAGGAATATTGCGGGGTCCTTTAAAGCGCGTTTATCTCGCTTTGCTCCTAGAGACCTAAATAAAGTATACATTTTTGACGCAGAGGGAATTATAGTAACTTCTTTTTAATTAAACAGGTCCATAAAGTAACTTTTAAAAAAGTTATCCCATCTAAAACAAGTGTGGTAGGCCGTAGCTGGCGCCCTCTACTAGCAAAATCAAAAGAATGGACAAATTTGAATTTTTCGTCAAAGAACCCCCAAATCCCCAATTTTGTACCGCTATGTCATTTAGTTAAGACATTTTTACGAAAAAACGAAAACAAAATTAAAAGTTCAACACCCTGTATCTTAGTTATTATTAACTTTCGGATGAGGCAAGTTTACGTTAATTGCATTATTTCGACCTAAGGAATCTGCTGTTGCTTTGTGTCCCATTACTTTTGGGACACCCTGTATACCTATGGAGGCCGCTGAATACGAATCCAGGGACAAATCTGTAAAAGTATTGTAGATTTGACCTTAAAATATCTTTTGACCAGGAGCCGATATGATTAAACTGACCACGGATTCATATTCAGCGACCCCAAAAACATAAGTATACACTCTTTAAATTTGGTTGCGATTAATTTTGCAGATTGGACCTTCGAATGACCTTCACTCTGACCTGATGGGATCAAACTAACCCCGGATTGGGATTTAGCGACCCCAAAAACATGATACCATGGTTAAGTCTTTCGGACCTTCAATTTTTTTTGTTTTGTGAGGCTGTGTTATTATTATTGGAGGAAAAAGGTATCGCCTCTTCGATCGCCAGATCTTTTACCATTGGATTTTATTTGTGGGTTCACATAAAAAGTAAAGTGTACGCTCAACCAGCGATTTTGGAAGAGTTGCGCGAACGCATCATTTCATCGATGCCGTAGTAATGTCTAAGGTGATAGTAAAGTATTCGAAGCGCATCGTTATGTCGGTGGATGTAACCACCGACAGCATGCACTGGGCAAGCTGAAAATAAATGAATACGGGTTTTGGGTTGCTGTTAACAGGCTAGACAAGCAGTATCGGGGATGTTAGAAGAGACTTTGGTTTACCAATGTGTTTATCACCCCATCTTGGCATGCCAGTAGAAAACTCTCGGTCTCAGACTTGAGCTCAGGAGATTTCAGAAACCGAAATTTGAGGTCTTGAGACAGATCGAGTCTTTCTATGTTTCGGTAAAATACTTCGTGCTGCGGCTCATTAATGTGATCTTTAAAGAGCATATGCTCTTTTGACTGCAGTTCTTACAGCATTAGACTTTAGTCTTATAAGTAATTGGTCGTCATTTGAATCTATTTATGGAGGTTAGAGGGGCAAAGGAGCACTCTCTCTTACAGCTGTTTTGCTCAAAAAGTGGCCACAGAATAGCATTCCGCCGCACCACAACTAACCACAACTAACCAATAAGAACCAATAACCTTGACCGCAATATATAAAGAAGATTAAAACAACGAGGTTATTGATTTAGAACGGGTCATGGGATCATCAGCGCCATCTTAATTTATTGCAATTTGAGGCCTACAGAGGTGGTGATCCTGGTCTTTAGAATCAATGGATCTATTGCAAAGCTGAGACCGAATTTCCCCACTGATTATTCCGCTGCCTTGAATAAGAATGCTCCAACATAAGCTATTTCGTGTGCTCTTACCAATTGCATCAATGGAATCGTACTATTGGCAACTTGACAAGCAAGACTCAAAACCAGCCGATCCTGCATACACTCCGAGCTTAAAAGACCACGATCTCCCCGGTGGCGTGGGAGATATATACGGGATATTGATGAGCGCGGGTGGATGTTACGGTGTAGGTGCATCATTTTTCGTGAGCTGATGTCAAGCTAGCGTAGTTCCTCTGGCATCCACTTAACTACTCCAAAAGAATAAAGCAATACAGGAACTGCTAGCATGTTAGTAGCAACAACCGTATTTATTCCAGATAATTCGGATTCCCAAATTTTCCGTACACGTCATGCACTAAATGTTCTGAAATATAAGGTTCTGATGAAAGCCCTGTAGCATCGGTCTATAGTTTTAGTGATGTTTTAGATCCTCCTTTTTTTGTGTCAATATAGTTTGACCTTCTACAAACCACTTAGGAATTGGAGTATCCCCGTTGTGCCAAGAGTTAAAGATTCTGGTTAAATGCGGATGTGTACTGGGGAATTTCTGCCACTAGTAGTTGTTGACACCATTCGGACCAGGTGCAGAATGGTTTCTTACAACATCTAGGGTCATTTTTCACTTTCTTTGGCATGATTGGCGCGCTCTCATGCTGGTCAAGCTGCTTGTCCGCCCAATAGGTTCTAAAATTAATCAAAGCAAGTGTGTCCCATCTTAACGGCTTTGAGACTTCGTAAACATCCTTTTAGAACTGTTCCAGGACATTTGCTGATGGCGGATTTTCAATTGTTGGTGTTGAGTCTGCGAGAAAGCTAGAAGGTCTAGGTACGAACTTATTTGTGTCTTTTATCCTTCTAGCCTCGTTCTTCAAGCTGTTGTTAATAACACCCAAGGATCGTATGCTGTCTGAGAAACGCTATTTGATGATGAAAATCGTTAAGTGTATGGTGTTTTTGGCGTAGCTGTAAAGCTGATCTTTTCACTAAAAAGTCTGTTGGCTGACATAAACTTAAATTCTAATATACTTTGTATACGTGATGCCTCTTGCCGCGTCAAATCTATTTTGTTGGCTATTTGCTGCATTCAGCGTTCGGTCTTTTAAAGAGTTTGATGAAAGCTGTCTAAACGGCTGCTAGGAATGAGTTGTTTTGCAGTCTCATAAACAGCGTTGTTAACTGCCAATATATCCGTATGTTCTGAAAGTCTGTCTCGAAGTGCGTTGTCCGCTTGTGCGAGGTTTTAAGACTTCATGTAAGACTTAACATTGATGTTTACTAGTCTTTCTGATAATTCATTCCCGCAGGCCAGATCCTGGATAGGATTCAGGTCTTAAGGTGGCTCCTGTTGTTTTGGAGTTCTAACATAACCAGAGCGGTTAAGATATGCTACGTACGGTCGAGTGATGATCGCGTTGTTAAATTTAGCAATGGACTTAGCAATTGTTAAAAGTTAATAACGGTTTAGAATGTTTAACAAAATGTCAGATTTTGACAGGTTGTCTACTAAAATCATTGAATAACACTGACAATGACGTTTTGTTAAACATTCTAAACCGTTGTTAACTTTTAACAATTGCTAAGTCCATTGCTAAATTTAACAACGCGATTATCACTCTGCCGTTTGTCTCTCAATTGTTATTGGAAGAGATGACCTAATTCAGCGTGTTAGCACACCATGCGGCGTACATTCGTCCCATGTAGCCTCTAGTGGTGAGGTCGCTGAATGCATATGTATCCATCAGATCGTCCTTAAGCTCGTTCGTCCACGTGAAGCGTCCATGTCCATTGCAAAGGTCGTTTAAAGGCATCCGTCTAGTTGCTCCTCTAACCTGCCCTGCACTCCTATCCGAACGGGGTGGATTGTTGGAAGTTTGCACATCATCGCTTTTCGTGACACTGCGAAATATCCGCGACCCTGCGGGATGTCACCCCACTATTTAAGGCTTCTTGTAGGTTGTTGTTGGTGCCCGCGCAACCCCTTTAAGTTCGCTGGCAGTACCGTCTTGCTTGGATTGTTCATGTTCGGTAGCACCAGGAACAGTGTCAAACATTGTCCTCGTGGCCAGACTTTTTATTATTATTAATATTATAATTATTATTTATAATAATATTTTGTATTAAAGTAACTAATATTTATAAATTTAAAAATATTGGTGTGCGTAAAGTATACATTTAGTAATAATAAATGATTAGTAATATATTTTTAAATTTTACCATTAAACCTAGGTATAGCAATAAATATTCCCAAAATGTGTTATAGATAATTACTTTTTTAGTAGTATTTAATGCCTGCTTTATTCTAAAGACTTAATAATTTTTTAAGGTTTAATTGAATATTTGGAAACACGAACCAAGTGCTACAGTGCTCTTCTTAATACAATAATCTTGGCCAAATGTTTTCGAGTCAAGTTATGGGAAAATTCGCCATACGTTTCTAAACAGCTTACAGGGATAGGACAAGTAATGTCTACTTTACTTGCCAATGCCGGAAAAACAACGTTTAAGGAGATAATTAATACCAATCCAAGACTTATTGAAACGGTTAGTCTTTTGATAAAAAATCAATTTTATTACAGTTGCGAATTTTGACAAAAAAATGAATTGAAAATTATATTTAAAAATTATTTTAAATGAAAACATATTTTTTATATCAGGTAAACAAAACGTACTTAATGTACTCTGTTGGTAGAAACCTTAGTATATATGTACATCATCAATGACTTCCATAAACACGACTCATGGTCCTCCATGTATCTTGTCGGCTTTTTTATAACTGCTGGACTGCTGGTGCACAAGGCAAGTCATCCCTTGTAAACTTCTTACTTGAGTAATTTATTTCCCATGCAACTAATCAATATGTTCACAGTTCTCTTACTACATTTTTTAGATAACTACATATCTATTCTAGAACTAAGTCACCCATTTTTTCGCAGTCTTTCCGAGGTGATTTTTACCTTTTACGTAACTCTGTGTAGTGGTGGTTCCTAAGTCATTTTTAAATCAAAAGGTTTGAGCTACTTAGAAAAAATCAACTTAAGTAGGAGAAGTTTCAGATTCCCCAGTGTTATCTGCCCCCTTGATTCTAGGTCGTCTATATATCCTAGACAAGACTTTTTTTTACTAAAAAAATGATGCTATTAGCCGTTACTATGTGGTAATTAATCATCATGAAGAGTCATTTTCAAACAACATTTTTTTAAGACTAAAGTATCAATACTGTCGCCAAATCATAATAAACTGTTAATTGTTCCTCCGCTTCCTAAGAATATATTTACCACTTAGAAGTATAAATTCACCTTATTTTTGTATTGATACTTTAGTCTGAAAAAATTTTGTTTGAAAATGACTCTGTGAGTTAAAACTGCAGTAACAATAATTGTGAATATATTTTAGTGGTAAAAAACATAGTTGTTTTATTTATCAGCTTTCTTTTACTCTTCATTTTCGATTCAGTAATAAGAATTGATTAGTAAAGTGGTAAAACCTTTGTAACCATCCGCTCTTTTGTATTTATATTTAATCGATCGCATCCCAAGATGATTGTTTTGCATATCAGGCTTACTTCGATCGATCCATCTACATGTGATAAGAAATATTTATACGTTTACTAATAATAATAGCTGATGTTAAACGCATCCTGCAAATTCAAGAACTATTCTTTAGAGTTAGGCGTAGTTGTGAAGGTATTGCAAAATTTAGGTTATTGTTAGCCTCAAGTAAAATGGTTTAATAGAAAAAAATATTTACCAAAATAAATTAAGCCCAATTTTTGTGTTTAGGAAAATATATAATAATAATACATAAACTCCAAGAACTAGCTAGCGTTTGTAATTAACTGACTTTGTATTTTGTGAGGCTAAGGACAAATCTGGAGGTTTTCCTGGTTGGAATTTATCTATACTAAAGGGTTATGAGTGTGTATAGTATAGAAAATCTTAATATTCATTATTTCTTGCCAGAAAACCGTTTTGCTTGTTATTTCGTATATTTTAAAAATAAGCTACTTGCTTTTTAATAAATACCCAAAAGGCGTCCAATAAAATTTTAGTTGGACATCTCTTTATTGCTTATTACTTTAAATTTATTAACATTCTGTAAAAACATATATATATATATATATATATATATATATATATATATATATATATATATATATATATATATATATATATATATATATATATATATATATATATTAAGAAATTATAAATAAATAATCATCCCAAAGAAAAAAAAAATTAATGAAAAGGATTAATTTCAATAACACTAAAATCTTGGACATCCATTGTCTTTATTTGTTAATTGATACACGTTTCGGTGATGTATCTCCAAATGTTTATGATGTAAAAGGTCTGTATACAAATGTGCCAGTAAAAGAGTCGTTAAGCATTATTCGGGCCAAGCTTAACCAAGATGATACCTTAGTAGAACGCACCACTTTGCCGCTAAATGGCGTGATGGAGTTATTGGAGCTGTGCCTCCATAGTTCTTACTTTCAAGTGAAAGATAAGTACTAGGCACATGCGCAGGACGATGGACTTCCCATGGGTTCATCGCTCTCTCCAGTGGTAGCAAATATTTATATGGAATGGTTTGAAGAACACGGAATAAAAACTGCACTAATCAAACCAAAAGTTTGGCTACGATATGTTGACGATACTTTTATTGTGTGTACAGGGAATGACGAAGAACTTGAAGGTTTCTTAAAACATCTAAATTGTCTTCGACCCTGTATCAAAGTCACAATGAAGAAGAAACAAAATTCGGCTCTACCTTTTCTCAAAGTTTTAATCAAACGAAATAATGCACATATTATACAAATTTCGGTATACAGAAAACCAACTCACTGGACAATATTTACACCAGAATTCCATCACTCTAACAAAACTAAGCAATGAGTCATACGTGCTCTATATAACCGCGCAGTGACTTTATGTAACAGTAAGGAATCCCTACAAACCGAAATAAGTAATATAACCACGGATCTCAAATTCCATATATTAAAGGAACTTCAGAAAAGATCAGCAGAATAGCGAATAGGTATAATATAAAAACAGCATTTAAATTCCAAACCACTCTGAGGAGTATTCTTACTAAGACGAGACCGGATAACAATGTTTCAAAAAATGACTGTATCTACCAAATACCCTGTGAATGTGGTAAGGTATACATCGGGGAAACGAAAAAGACCACTTTAAATTAGAGTTAAAAAATACAAAAAAACATACGGAACGAGGTGAAACGTCGAAATCACTGATTGCCGAACACGCATGGTCAAAACAACACCCCATACAATGGTCGGAAGCAAAAATCATTCATAAAGAAACCCACTGGAAGAAAACAAAATTTAAAGAAGCTGTACTAATTGCAAACAACCAAAATGTATTTAGCAAACCTAGTGTCGACATTCCGAATGTCTGGCTGCCGTTATTGAACCGTGAAAAGTCAGTCAAGCTTCGGTGAACAACGAATGGTATATAAGGTGGTAGCTTTTAAGAAAAGTTTTTAGTTATCACTTGAAAACAGTTGGAGATACACCACTAACCGAAACGTTGTGTATCAATTAACAAATAAAGACGATGGAAGTCCAAGATTTTAGTGTTATTAAAACCATAACATTGTCTAACAATTTTAAAGAAACGATTTGATTAATTATTCTAACTATTTAAATCACATAGCAAGCCTAGCAATAATACAAAATACGTACCTGTTACCACATTTTAATTGCAGAAAATAGTAGGAAACTTCTAATAAGAGTAATTTAAAAGAAAGGCACATCTATTTTAACACACTATATCTTGTAGATTATTGGTCGAAAAGCTCCATTTGGTAGCACCATCGTAGATGAAGCTTCTCATCTCCCAGAATATAAAATGACACTGCAAAAATGTAATAATGAAATTCAGTTAGTAATAATTCTGGTAAATCCCAAAGTTGTCGAGGAGAAACCTACTATTAACTTGGACTCGACAATGATTTTACTAGTTGGTGATAATGAAAATAATATACTGCTTTATGAAAAATACGCGTAAGTATGTTTTGTATAAAAAATTGTATAATGATAATTTTACATCGTCTTTAATTTCTGTTGAAAACTATATTTAAAGAGCTAATCGGTGTTATTTATTTAAAAAATTACTTAAAGCTAATTAGTTAAATGTAGACTAAAAAATATAAAAATATCTTTTTTAAAAAGTACTTTTAAAATATCTTAAGCAGAGTTCGTTAAAGAAAGATGTGTTTATATATAGTTGGATAAGTATAAGAATAAAAATTCGGTTCTCTTTGAAAGGAAAAAAAAACACCAAAAGTATCCAAAGAGATTTGATTTGAACTGCGGCTGCCTTTGCTTTTTATAATGTGCCGCTTCCCGCACGTGTATGTAAAAATAGTTCATAAAAAAAGCAAAAGCGGCCGCAGTTTAAATCAAATCATTTTGGCTACTTTTTGTGTTTTTTTTCTTTGCAAAGGGCACCAAATTTTCATTCTAATATTGTTCCAACTATAAGCTATGTATTTTTTTCTGTGTTTATCTTATTTGCTTTACTATTTTTTACCAAGCACTTTAAATCCTAAAAAAAAGGCCAACTTGCTACTTTAGTAAAAATAAAATTGTTTTATGCAAAATAAGGAGTAAGAAAAAGACGGACCTGTCTTTCACTACTACGAACAATTTATTTTTTATATTAAAAGTTAAAATAACAGTTGTTTTAGGCACTCATATATGTTGGATAATCCACAAGTAATAAGGTCCATTAATACTGAAGATCAAAATTTAAATTTTGTTACCGCAGATCTAATAAGCGAGGATTGGGGTAAAATAAAAAAAAATGGCTGATATTTGGATTTTATCAATAAAGTCACTTATAACCTATATTAAATTTTTTAGTTGGAATCGATTGCCATTTTATTTTGGAGATGAAACAATTAGATGCAGATAGACGGCCCAAAAACAATGAAAATAAAAATAGCAAACAGACTTATATGGACATGTACATGAAAAACGTTAAAAAGACCAAAACAAAAAAAAAGGTGGGTATATATATATATATATATATATATATATATATATATATATATATATATATATATATATATAATATATATATATATATATATATATATATATATATATATATAATAATATATATTATTTTATTTTAAGTGTTCCGTTCTTTAAAAGCACATTTATAAAAGGCGGGTTATGGATGTCAGATTTAATAACCTACACACATAAACTCAAAAATTCAACATGTATATGTTATACTCAATCCTCAAAGCTCCGGCAAAGCTAGTCAATCCTCAGGTCTGACTTGAAGTCTTATTCAAAGCCCAAACAAATAAAGTTTCTCGGCCTCTGACTAAATAATTTTCGTCAAACCTAGGAGAAACTAATTTGGTCAGGCAAACGTCAAAACTCAATTTAATGAAATCAGGGTTTGACCATTCAAACCTTAATTAGGTATAAGAAAGTCTCAGTTTGTTAAATTAGATGTAATAAAACGTTTTTTTTTTATTTTAATATTTATTGTTGTTATTATTGTCATAGTTAAAATAAAAAAATTAGTCTTTATTCAGACATGGTGAGGCATTATGACATTTAGAATTGCACGCTCTTACATTTACAACTAACCACAACCAACCAAAACTAACCACAAATAACCACAATTCACCGCAAGTGTAAACTTATTTAAACGTGTTACAAGTACCGTCGACGTTTGACCGAGTCTGCCAGTCGCTTCTAGAATCGACTAGTCAAAGCTCGAAACAGATTATTTTACTTTCGACGTTTGACTGAAAAGTAAGGAGCTTCTAGGTTTGACTAAAAATAATTTAGTCAAAGGCCGAAATTGGAATTTTTTTCGGGGTGAGCCCGAAGGCTTTGGTCAAACCTAGGATAAACCAGTCATTCCGCGAAGAGACTGCATATCGACTTTTGGCTATGACATATACACTGAACATTTCGCAGTGTTTTGTTAAGTACAGTGAATAATTAGTGTCCTCAAAAAAATATGTCCTGAAAAAAAAATCCGACTAAATTAAAGTTTAGTATTTGACTTTACCCATAGGTATTATAATTTAAAAGAAACGTTTTTTCAATATTTTACGTCTATACATATTATATTGGTATTACAGGAGTGATCTTCTTTGTAACATTTCTCTCTTTTAGGTAACAAAATGAAACGTAATGATTGCGGGTTTGACAGGAAATAACTAGTAGTATCATATTTAAAATAACGCCTTATTTGTCATTTTGTCGTACTTTTGCATTACAATATTGAGGTTTTTAAATTCGACTCTAGAGTCCCATGTCTACATGTCTACGTTAAAACGGTTATTTTTAAAATCAAAAAGCCATTAAAAAATTATTTGTTTAAGATCAAAATCCGATTTCTGCTCATAAATTATTTTTTCTTAATTAAAATACAGTGTGCTGGCTCGTTAGCATATCATAGATCATTTTGTTCAAAATTATTTGGTATCAGTGTTTATAAAGATTTGTAAATAAAATTATTTATTTAGTTTAATTCTATTTTATAATTATTTATCAAAAGCAAAAAAAGTTTTGTTAAATAGCTGCCATATTATCATGCCAAGGAAAAACACCAATTATTAGTATTTTATTAGAGTATTGTGAAATAGGCAGGAAAACTCTTAAATATGATCGTTTTTACCTTAATAATAATACTTCAGAACTTTATAATTACGCTAAGTTTTTTTAGTGTATTGAATCTAAAATAATTAGTAATAAAGAAAATCAAAATCGCATGGCTTTTGATCTGCAAGATAAAACAATCTTTAGAAAAGATAAAAATGATGAACCATTACTTAACAATAAAGACAACAATAAAATTATTAAAAACAAAACCCAGAACATATATAAGGAAAATAATCATGATGGTTTTCAATTATGCAAAAATAATAATAATTTAGATATGGCTTTCAATTCAAAAGACACAGGTAAGTATATTGGAACTACAGCAAAGATTTCTGGATTGTGTGTTTTTTTTTTTTTGTAATGCTGATCTTGTTACGTACGTTATAAACTTTTAGAATAATATTGTCACAGACTTTAAAAATATCTGTTTAGTTAATAGAATTGTAAAAGGTTAGAATTATTTTATTTAGGTTAATAATTTATTAAAAATAGGTTACCTTAGTTTTTCCCTTTTTCGACGGTCATTGCGGATTATCCTGAGGGCGCTGGAGACATCAATTTAACACTTTTCTTGCATCCTATAGTAAAATAATTCTTCCAGCTAATTCTAGACTTTTCCAGACTTTTCCATTCTTTTCCACATTACTATATAAAGCGCGAAGGAAATCTGCACGGGGTTTTGTATTCTGACGAGATAAGAAGTTGACAGACAGTTAAAGGTTAAACAGTTGTCATTATTACGTTACGTTAAAGAGTTACCATAGAAACGTTTGTAAACCAGACATCCAATAAAAAGGTGTAAAACCAGGATCCGTGTTTTTATACGGGGTGTCACGGAACAATATCTAGAAACCAAATAGCCATTTTTATTTTAAATGTATATTATTTTTCTTATTTTCTGTAAATTTTCTCTTAATTGTGATGCAGTCCGGTATGTTTTGATTTTCGGTACACTAAAGGGTGGATGCGATTAGTGCTTTTTAAAAACTTGTCATCTAGGAACGGCAACATGTTGATGTTGCAATGTTTGCTTGCGACGATTTCATTGAACTCAGTTTATTTACTTTTTTTGCTTAGTTGTTTTTCACTTTGCTGGTTGGCGATCCAAGTATAAAAGCAGGAAGCAGACCAGCGTTTAAGCAAAGTTTATCGAATAATATATTATATAATATATCATTTTACATAGTTTAAAATTATCCCTATTTCGAAATAATCTTAAAATGTTTTTTTTTTAATTCGTGCTGTAAAAGGTATTTAATTTTTAACAGAATTTTTATTTGTTCTTATTTCCTTTATTTTAAGTTAAATAGTTAAATGCAGTCCAAATTATAGAAACATTCTACTGTATGTGGTCAAGTTTCAGTAATGTGAAGAATGCATATGTCGTAGTCTTATAGCGAAATCCGTCTTTTCATAGAGATCCTAGTCACTTAATGAAGCGTTGATATATGGTGTAAAATCATCAAGTACACAATCTGACGCTTAGTTTTATTTACATACTAGGCAGATTGTGTAGCCTGATGATTTTACACTGTATGCCGACGTTTTATAAAGTGACTAGGATCTTCATGAAAAGACGAATATCACTATAAGACTACGACATATACATTATTGATTGCAAATCCACCGATCGCCTCATGGCGATTCTTGTTTACACGCTTGGCTATATTAACGGGCAATTAAAAATCACATTGGCTGTTATGCCTATAAATAAATGTCATATGATCAAGCTTGTATATAGAGTACTTTAGTGTAGTCAGAAATAAACAGTACTGAAATCAAATTGGCTGCATTGATGCTACATGCACGAAGTCGTTGCCAGGTAACTTACTAAGGTTACTTATGTCATTTATTTCTTTAAAAGTAATGCTATAATGCCTATTTGTCTACTTACTTTACGGCAAAAAGTGTTTTTAGTGGAGCACTATATAATCGCTTATACGCATATGTCGAGCTAATAGTCCAAGTCTATGGTACGTGTATAAGCAATTTACACAAACAATTTCATTAACGGTCTGAGTAATTCCGTAATTTAAAAAATAATTAAGGATTTAAGGCAAAGTGGCAATTTATTGCGTCAATAAAAAAAAACTCTGGGCATCGTAAGATAGGTCAATCCAAAAAAACGAGAGAAGAACTACTCAAACAAAGTAGGAAAAAATTCGCATAACAGTAGGGCTGCTAACGAGGCACAATAACCTAAGAGGACACCTACAAAAGATAGGCTCATATCGCCTGCTGAGAACAATAGTGGCGAAACTCGAAAATCATGGATTTTGAGTTAAGTCCACCAACCAACATCTAAATATGCCATTTTTCATGTGCAAGAGTGGCGAACAAGTATTTCACTTCCTTACTACTAGAGGTCACCACATGTCTTTAGGGTATTCGTGAATTTGTCAAATATTTTTATGCATTAACGACGAAAGTCGGGGCTTCATTTGTCTTCTTTGTAAACGCATCGAAACTTTATCTCAAATGGGCGAATCTATAATTACGCTGGGATTGTACGCATTTAAGTTATTAACTTTAAAAACATTAGTGCAATAGTGGCGAATGTGAACTTTTGTCATTCATGTTCTGACGCCGGGGGGATATGTGATTAAAATTAATAAAATAACGAAGAATCTGTAGTTTCGCCTATTAGGTTGTAGGTAAGTCAAACTTTTATTTATATGTGGTTGGCTTATTTGGATTTTGAACTTTATTGCATTACAGATTTGTTCCATATTAAAATGCTATTCGAATTTTGATTTACTTTCGCCGGTGTTGCATAACAGGGCTGTTAAAAATAGTTTAAATAAGATTACGTCGCTATAATAATAGGTTCGTTCCAAATTACTTTTATTTATTTAAAATATAGTGCCGTAGTATTAAACTATTATTTAAACTTAAATTTAAATATATATATTTTTATTTTTTACCCTTCGAAAAAAAACCCGGAATCATGAGCAAACGCTAAAAAAAAATGTTAGCTGCTCTTGGAATAAGGTAACTCTCAATCTAATTTAAATTTAAATGTTTGTATGGTTTCTTTGCTTTTAGCTTAAACAGCGAAAAGACAAATTCTACTCAAAAATATTCCAACCAAAATTTACATAAAAGGAGTAACGATGAAGACGGCAGCTTAGAATTATTAACGCAAGAGATAAAAAAAATCCAGACTGTTCTGGAAATAAAGTAAGTTTTAGTTGTTTATTATATTAAGAAACCTAATAAAATTTAGATTTACTTTTAAATTTTTATAACACGCTTTTCTTTGAGTTAATTTTGATTTTTTTTAGCGTACATTGCGAAATCAAATCACAACTGAAGAAGAAGATTCACCTAAAATGGATGACCTCACAGCAAGTTGCTCTGGAATTAAGCCGACACAGGAAGATAGATGTTTTATTGTATCTTATTTTAAATATATCATATTTTTATTAACGCCACAAAACCTGTCGGTGTCGGCGCCCGACTGCTTTTATAGCTTTGAATTGATCCAATTTATTTTACTATTTTACCAAATTTAAAATGAAACACTTTATGATGGTAAAAAAATGTATGAGTCCATTTTTAGATTTATGGTTGACTAAAAAAAATTAAAACGTAAATAAAAATGTATAATATCTACATAATTTAAATATTTTATACTTACATCAAAAGTAAAATTTGATGTTGATAAAAATACCTATGATGAAAAATATTAATTTTACTGAATTTAAAGGAAATCATTAAATTACCTTTTTTATTGATAGGGGTAGAACAGGAAGGTTCAAGAGACTCTAGCGATTCAAGTAGCTCCGATGATTCCTCATCCGAATCATGTTGTTCTAAGGGTAGTCGCTGTAGCAGATCATCTTCTTCGAGTTCATCGAGCTCGCCAGTAGATGATAGTGATAGAGACCCAGATTTCAATGAAGATCCGAGTCCTGAGTCCGACGAATCTACTAGTTCGAACAGAAACGTGAAAAAAACGCGAAAGAGGAAACGAAATCCAGCAGGCTGGAAAAGAAATATTGTAAAGAAGTTGAGAAATTGTGGGAAAGAATATCAATCTCTTCATAATGGCCAGTTAATTCCAGCAAGAAAAATTCTTCCACCTTGCAAAAACACTTGCAAGCTAAAATGTAGCGTTAAATTTACTCAGGAAGATAGGGAAATAATTTATAATAGTTTTTGGGATTTGGGAGACTTAGAGAAACAGAGAAGTTTTATTCTAAACCATATGCAATCTGTTCAACCAAAATACAGGCGGGTCTTAATCGAAAGGCAGAAAGAGCGAAGATTAAACAAAGCCTATTACTTTATAAAAAATAATGAACGCAAGCAAGTTTGCTTTTTATTTTTTAGAGGAACTCTTGGTGTAAGTGAAAGATTTATCAGAACCGTCAAAACTATAGATAAAGGGGGTTATTTAGAAACTGATTTGCGTGGGAAAGTTAAAGATACAAAAGTTCCGGAACAAATTAAAAATGATATGAGGAGCCATCTTTCATCAATTCCAGCTGTGGAAAGTCACTACACCAGGGCTAACACAGAAAAAAAGTATATCGAGGGTGGAAAGGCAGTCGGTGATTTGTACAATGACTATGTAGAGTTATGTAGAGCACAAAACAAGAATTATGGCAAAATATCTATGTATAGATATTTGTTCAATTACGAATTCAACATGTCTTTTCACATTCCAAAAAAAGACCAGTGCCTCACATGTAACACATACAAGAATTCAAATCCTGAAGAGAAACTTCAACTAGAGGAAAGCTACAAAACACACATAACAGAAAAACAATTATCGCGGGATGAGAAAAGTGAAGACAAGTCAAAGATTAGCAATTTATTTCAAGTTGCCACTTTTGATTTGCAGGCTGCTCTGCCGGTTCCAAAAGGGGATGTATCACCTTTTTATTATAAGTCTCGCTTAAACTGTTACAACTTTACAATTTGTCAGCTACAAAAAAAAGGCTTGGGAACAGTAGACTGTTTTTTTTTGGCATGAGGGAGAGGCCAAACGGGGAGCATCGGAAATTGGGACCTGCATTTTGGAATTTATAAAAAAAAATCAGATCTTGCTAATTCAGATGATTTAGAACTTGTTTTGTATTCAGACAATTGTGGAGGTCAGGGCAAAAATAAATTCATTATAACAGCATATTTATTTGCTGTGGCAAAATATAAAATTAAGAGTATTACTCACAAATTTTTTGTGGTGGGCCATGGTCAAAATGAGGGCGATGCTAGCCATTCAGTTATTGAAAAAGCAGTCAAGAAATATCTTAAAAGTGGACCAATTTATGTACCTGCCCATTACTCGGCAATCATTAGTTCTGCAAAAAAGACAGGAAATAGATTTAAAGTGCACGAAATGGCGCACCAAGATTTTCATGACATTAAACATCTGACCCAAACCTTAGTTAATTCTTCGTTTAATGAGAATTGCGAAGGCAAAAAATTTAACTTTAATGACATCGCAATGGTTAAAGTTGAAAGGTCTCATTTAGATCGTTTTTTTTTATAAAACTTCTTACAAAGAAAGTCAGTTTCAATCGGTCATTGTCAGAAATAGTAAAACAAGAAAGCGACTAAGCAATTAGGATCAGTATTCTTTGGTTCCACTCTATCTAGAACCAATTTGCATTTCTAAAAAGAAATTTGATGACTTGCAAAGTCTCTTACAAAATAAATCAATTCCTTCTGCCCACAATCAGTTCTTTAGTAGTTTGAAATATGAAACATAAGTGAAAGTATTTCACGTTTAAGTATTTCACGTTTGAATTTAAATTTACAGTTCTTTTGTTCACTTTAAATGTTTATGATATTTATTGTTGTCTTGTTAACAGGCCATGGTAATTATTACTACCTAGGTGTTTTTATTTTGTTATTTTTCTATGCACTTCTGGTGTACTTTAGTTTGATTTTATTTATTGCTGTTTGGTTTGTACAATAAAATATTTAGTTTTGATGTATTTCATTTATTTTTAAAATTGCAATAAATAAAAAATTATTTCAAACAAAAACTATACTGTTGCAGCGGATTTATATTTTAAGAATATTTGATCACATTTTACGCGATAGTTTAAAATCAATAGATTTTCAAATTAGTATTTATTTCTTTAAAGTAGGGGATAGTGGCGAAACACCAAATTAAACATCCTCGATGGTGCAATAATGACGTAACGCAGAAAAAAAAATTCAAAATTCCATTTTTTTTCAAATAAATTTACTTCTACTAATTGCTTTAAATAACTAAAAGCCGATTATTAGAAAAAGTATTTCAAATTATCACCTATTAGTCAGTTATACTATTCAGCAATATTATAAAAACTTCAAATACGAATATCTCAAAATGGTGATTTCGAACTTTCGCCACTATTGTTCTCAGCAGGCGATATGAGGGAGAAGAAACAGCCTATCATATCCTGAGGGAATGTGAAGCGTTGAATCAGAAAGACAGGCATTATTTGGGCAACCGAAAATGAGCGCACAAGGATATATCAACCAACCAGTTTCGGGGTTATACAGACTCGTAGAAGAAACAAAACTAATGGGAGGATTGGTATAAAAGATAATGGAAGAGTAGGCACAAAAAGCCCAAGAGGCTGCGCTGCCTCCTTTAGTAAATCTAGACGGCTCCCAGGAAAGAAGAAGAAAAAGAAGGATATGTCAAATTAACTCAGCCAACGAAAAACAGTATTGCAGCTGGGTTGAAAAAGAACATTTTTTTAAACAATTCTAAAAGAGTTTGTGCATTTTCGTATGTTATTCAAGTGCATTACCAGTTCCATTCCCAAGATTATGCCAGTAGAGTGTTTTGCTTTAGATTCCTCGCTTTTTATCTAACGAAGCACACGTTTTAATCGATATCTGGGAATTGTAAGGCCCGACGAGATTCAAAAAACTCCTTTACATAGTGCAGAAGTAAAGGTGTGGTGTGCGGAACATGGAAAACTTGATTCTTATTTCATTGAAGAGAATAGTCGACAAAAACTCTCAATTAACACCGGTAATATGTTGAACAATATCTATTTGTATAACAATATATATTTGTAACATGACTAAAGATAAATTCTTTAGGGAATGCCGCGAACCATAATTTATAGGAATATATTAGAATATCTTTCGTAGGATTACCCCAACCTTTATTTCAAGACATAACTGACAACTTAGAACTTCGTAAGGAAGTGCATATTTGGAGCATATAAAAAAATACATATTTGTAAATATTTGTGTTTAAGATATGAATTAAGTTACAGTACTATTTATTTCCGGCTATAATGTAAATTAAACGGCAAGTTAAAGAATATTTACTCAATTTCATTTACTAATTCCATATAAGTATCTCTCACGATTTTCTTATTTTGAATATAACTCAAAAAATGTAGTCAAGACAAGTGAATTTAGTACAAAGAATCAAGCACTCTCTTATGTGGTTGTCTAAAAATGTGCCTCAAAAACTATTTTTAATTTTAAACGCGAGCTGTCATGCTTTCAAGACGTGTTTAAAAGTAAAATAAATGAACTTTTATTACAATTAATTTCTCACAGAGTTTTATGCTAAATACAAGTTAGTGCATAAGAAAAACTAATTAGCGCCTGTATGGAGAAAAAGAGATATGTCAAAAAATGTGAAAATTTACTTAATGTAAATTAAACAATAATTAAAGTAATTGCCAAAATGTTTTAAAGAAAAATTTAATATCTTGTTATAATTATTTTTTAATTCACATTAAATAATTAGTTTTCATTTTTGACATCTATACAGGCCTAAACTATACAACAATATTTTAGTAAATAATATTTATTTTTAGATTCTAAAATACAAAATCCTGTTATTAAAGCGTCAAATCCCAAAAAGAAAACTATTTTGGTATCAAAATCAATATTTCGAACATATAAATCCAAAAATGATATAAAAATGGAAAAAGGATCTAAATCCAAGGTCAGTGGAAGCAAACAAAATAGCGATAAAGAACAACATAACAATACATTGAAATCTTATGAATCAAAGAACAAACAAATTTTAAAATCAATAAAGCATGTGGAGGAGTTAACAAATAATAAAACTGCATATGGTGATGGTTTTTCTGAGCATGAAGAAAATGGTGCATATTTTAAAAAGGAAAATAATAACAGTCTTCTTACGGAACCAATAAATCATAAAAAGGAAATAGGCGGTGAAATATTTTATGAAAATCCTAGTGATAGTTCCCAAGAAGTTTCAAATCCATCACAATTTAAATTTAATAATTATATGGATAGCCCAGAAAGAAGCAATCCTATTTTAAAACAAAATAAATTATGCGGGCTTAATTCAAATGCGGAAAACGAAACCAATAATGAAAATGAAATGAGCAGTTATAAACCTGGAATTATGGATGGTAAAAATAAAAATATCGTTTCAAATTCTAAATTTTTAAGGGCATCGCTACTATGTGATGATAGTGGTGTTCAAACTGAAACGCTAGACAAAAATGTAAGTGAATCAAAAGGAAACCATAAAGATGTATATTATTCCAAAATATTTAACTCTAAATATGAAAATAATTATGCTAGAAGAAGCAATACAAGTGAGACCAATAGAAAAAGTTTACAAATATCTATGTCTCCCATTCCTAGAAGCGAAACAAAAGATAAAAATAAATCTTTTTGCTTTGAAAAGAAACAAGAAAAGGAAAACTTTTTTACCAAAAACAATAATCTTTTTAATAAATTTGAAAACGTACATGATACCTGTGAAGTAAATAATGGAAAAAACTGCTCATACGAAAGATTGAATACCCAGTATTTTCCACAACTGAACAAAAAATATAATTTTGAAATGAAAATTGAAAATTCAAATTGCGATTCAAATATCAATGAAAAGCAAAATTACCAAAATAAAAATAATAAGCAGGTAGAAGAATATCGGGATAAAGATCTGAAGGTAATAATTATTAATAATTTTTATTAATTTATCATAGGATTTGATTTTTTTTTAAATCTTGGAGCAGTCCACAAAGGCTAATGCCTAAGTACTAACGTACTGTATTTGAAATTATGATTATACAGGGGGATTTATAAGGAAATGTCAATACTTCAGGTACGTAGTCAGGGTCCAAAAACAAACATAAAAGTCTATACAAATATGGGTCCGCAAGGCCTTCGTTTCAGAAAAACAGGGTGTTAAAGTTTTTATTTAATTTTTCTTTTTTTTTTTAATAAAATCTGTCATAATGTAAATATTGAAGTAAAAATTGGTATCCGGGGGTTTTTTGGTATAACAGATTCGAACCTAATCTTAGTACAACTCTTACTTGTAGGGGGTGCCACCTATACGTATTTTTACTATTTTGAACATTCACAACTTTTTGGTATGGCCCTGTGTTACTATATTATGCAAATTAAATAATTTTTTTGTCATTTTTACGTCAAGAAGGTATACCTGTTAAAAGTTGATATGAGCAACCGTTTTCGAGATATTTGGATTTAAAAAAATTACGACGCATCTGATTTTATTATGGCAAAATTTAAAAAAATAAAACAAAATGTATAATTAAACAATATGTATTTTATTTTTTAATACAAATTATTGTTTTTAAAATATGTTTAGCAAAACATAAGCTAGGTTTTATAATTTTATTTAAAAAATAGGAAAATTAAATAAAAACTTTAACACCCTGTATTTCGGAAACGAAGGCCTCGCGGACCCATATTTGTATAGAGTTTTATGTTTGTTTTTAGACCCTGACTACGTACCTAAAGTATTGACATTTCCTCATGAATCACCCTGTATATGAGGAAAGAGTCAAGAAAATATTTGATAGCGCGAAAACTATAGGATATTAAAAGATACTTTATGCAACATTAATTTATAATATTTAATAAATAGATAGCATAAAATTACAGATATGTATATTATTGTAGCGTATTCATCTATAAAAAAAACCTTGTTGGGAACTCGCCAAAAATTATTATTTTTATACTCTTTAAATGGAACTGATACCAGGGTATAGACCTAAGTGCGCTTCGAAACTATTGATCCCTATGAACTGGCAGGTCGCCTGAAACAAAGTAAAGAAAAATTCCCCAAAACATCAAAACAATTATCTATGTTTCGGTGCCAAGTTTACCACCGTTTGCAAGTTAAAAGCAATATAAAAAACCTTTTTTGAAACGTCATAAAAATTTCAATTTTTGCGGGTGATTGAAGATATAAAGAATTTTTTTTTTGTTAAAAGAGAAAGCAAACCACTTTTACGCCTAGGTATAAAAGTAAAGCACAAAAGGTACAAAAGTACAAACATTATGTTATATATACAAATTATGTTATTTTTAAAAAAAGCAGGAATAAACAACTGAAAAAACTGACTTATTTATTGACAATGTTTACATTAATCAGACATAAAACTCGTACTTTTGGGAAATAATTAACACAATTTTTCTTGTTTGTCAAAATTCCAATAAATAGTAAAGGTAGGTAGGTAGGTTTGAAGTGAGTGGACTTTTTACGCCCTCCACTGCGACCGCTCGGTCTATTGTGGCTCACACCTTTTTATATTTTTCTTAATAGGATCGGACTTCTAATGAATCTGATACCAGATTGGGAGAGATTTCTTACATCTCCTCTTACTCGTGTCGCTACCGGACACGAGCACAATATATGTTCTGATGTGTTCTGGTGTCCCTATCTCCTGGAGAGTATGACGATCAGACGGTTAGATCCGTCATGTCCCCCTCTCCCGGTCTAGTGACGTGGGTAGCTACCAGGTCCTTGTTACAGGAACCAGATGTTCTTTCTGAGGCTGCATCTCCGGCCTTAATCTATGAAAACGGTCCTATCCGCTTTCTGTTTAAAGCCAGGGAGCCCTTTTTCCTATAAAAGGCGGTTCTCTCCGCGTTCTGTTTGGATTCAGGGATCCCTTCCTCAGCACCTGTTTGTTGGGGATGGATTAGCCCTTCCCCGTGAAACAGGCGTCGGTGACTTCAGGGGCACCTTTCGAAACGGATTCACCCGTTTCGGTCGACGCACCTTTGTCTGCTTGTGACCTTGAGTGGCATCTCTCAAAACGAATTTATCCGTTTCGGTCAGCGCACCTTTGTCACTTTTTTCCTATGAAAGCGGTTCTGTCCGCCTTCTGTTTGGAGCTAGAAAAGGAATAGTCCACCACGGCAGAGCCCCGCATTACCACAGTAAGGCTAGATACTCTGAGAGGTCGCCCTGTATCTCAGTGGCATGGTTGGAGACACCTGTTTAAGGCACAGGATGTCATTCACTTATTAGCACGGTATGCTAACACCTTGAGTTAAGCCTTCTGTTCATCTTAGCTTCAGATCCCGTTCCATACGCTAGCCAAAAGAGTTGCCGATAACCGGGAACTCTAGCGCATATTCCAAAAGATCCTACTGGGCACAACCACGACAACGACGTGTGAACACAGCGGTTGTTACGATAAAGATAAGCATAGTAACAACAAAACAAGTCCATTTTATACTTGGCCCCCCATACTTTTGACTATTAATAATTTATAAAAAATTTGTAAATATTGCGGCTTAAATTATTTGCGACTGACTGCGTTTGAAAAAATATCATGCTCTATTAGGAGTAAAAATGTACCAGCCGTACCATACAGCATCGACACAAAGGTTATTATTTTTACTCCTGATAAAACAATATTCTATTACTGTAAATAATACCTCGGCACCTTGGTCCACCGAAGCGGTTCCATATTGGAGGATATAAAAATAGAAACATTTGGCGAGTACTTAACCAGGATTTTTTGAAGCAAAAAAGTATACAGGTGTTGGTTTCAATTGCAAAGCTGGCTTTCTCGCGAACATCTTAATTCGTTTTGGTGACCTTTTTCTTGAACTGTAGATTGATTTGTTAGTAACGATTCTATGTCAGAAATTTTATTCAGAATTAAATCAAAGGGTGCAACAAAGCAACAAATTTTTTTCCGAAACTTATAACACCTTGTGGAGTGCACAGGGTGTTACAGGTGCACAGCTACATAAGCTATTGTCAACCGGAATTACACTGTAGCTTCATTTTTACTGAACTTGTTTTTTAATTACGGCGTTACCGCTGTTCTTGTTGGAAATCAGTAGCTATGCAACCAAGGGCCCTGGAGCAAATAGGTAACTGGGGCCCTATCTATACTGGGGTAGGTGTAAACTCAGTCCCAATTATTTTTATTACCCTTATAGGTACGTAAATTCAGTCCGATATAAGTTTAGGGGCCTACGTAAACTCACTCCGATGTACCTGGGTCGTCATACCAATTATTTACATTTCATGGTTTAAACAGCGGATTTTATGTCCGTTTTTCCCGCTTCCTATCAAAACCGTGGAGAGTTACAAAAATACAGTTACGAATACAGATCAAACTCAGAAACAGCAAATGTTTTAAAGTCATTTTTTGGCTTTGGCTTTCTAAAACCTGAAGACGTATCAGACGTCTTTACTGCTTATATGATGGCTATTCTTTCCGACGACCAAAAAGTAACTGAATTTTGTGACTATATTAGAAACATACATATATAAAGAAGCACCGTTTTCTCCACATGAATGGGCCGAATTTTCAAGTTCAACTAATAGAACAACCAACTCATGCGAATCATTTAATTCCAGGCTTAATAAGCTCTTTAACGGAACACACCCCAATATTTTTATTTTTGTCGAAGTTTTTAAAGGCATTCGATCGGAAACCTATGTTTATTTTAGGAGTAAGTCGACAAAAAAATCCAAAAATATTATAAAAGACAACTTTTTGAGCGAAACAATGAACGACTTGTCTAAGGAATCTTTTAAATTTGTTAAGAAAGTATCTTAAATTTCTTCCCGTCGATACAGCATAAAAAATGTATATTATAATACGTATGTAAATATATGTTTCATATTTTCTATACATTTTATTTAAGAGAGTTTGCCCATAGCATACTTTATAGTCTTGTACATATTTTATGTCTTTGTATCCATTATATGGGCGATTATGTTTATTGAGCATTTCTTGGTTTTTATATAAATGTGTTTCATATTTTCTTTACTTTTTATTTAAGTGTGTCATAGCATAATGTATCTTGTACCTACGTACGGCTTGGTATTATAATTATGATTATATACGATTATTGAGAGTTTTCTTATACAGGGTGGCCCACCACATTCGCCTCGGTTTTTCTACGAGAAATGAAAAGAGTTGAAAAAAAACTTTTAGCACAGTCATATGTTGGTCTGTGGGGAGCATATTTTAAAATTATTTTGAAATATATAGGGTGACCCAAAAAAGAAGTACATATCAAAGTTATATTTTTTCTTATGGAACACCCCATATTTTTTTATTTTTTAGATACTATAGACCAAATAAAGATGAGTTATTGTTATAATTCCTATACCTAAAACTGACCGTTTCTGAGAAATTTAGAGAAATTAAAAAATACATACCATATTTTAAAAATTGTTTACACCCTGTAACATATAAAGAGCTGCTCGTAATTAAATTTACTGCTTAGCTTAAGGGTTTAAGTTAACTATTACATAAAAGTTTTACCTCAATATTATACAGAGTGGGGAAAAAAATTGCCTCAAAGTTTGGACATACATTTTATTAAATAACTTCCTAAAGTTAAATGGAACACCCTATATTTAGTGGCCTATTTTGACGCAGAACTAGATTCCCTTTAAAACTATATTAGGGTTTCCTCTACCTATCTCTTTTACTTTTTATGCAAAAGATGTTTTTATATTTGACTTATGAAATATTTCTTTACCTTAAAAATGGAACACCCTGTACTGTAATTAAAAAACCTTCTTATTAAGGGCCACGTAGATTCGCTAAAAGCACAAGTTTAAATTTTTAAAAATAAGTCTGAAGCAAAATGCAGGCAAAAGTAAAAACTCCAATTTATTGCCATTTCTAAAATATTAAAGCATTCTTTAAAATAAGAATCAAAATATAGTAAAGGTACACCTATCTTTATTATTGTTGGAACGAAATATGTTAAAATGCCCTTGTTTCTTAACAAATGTATCGGACTTTATGGTAAATTAAATCCCAAAATAATATTATAATGGGGTCAATAAAAACATACATTTCAATATCACTATCATCAAAGGTACGATTATATTTATATTTTTTCAATAATAGGAGGCTTTGACCTAGATGACGTTAATTATTATTTGCAAAAAATATTTGACAGTGACACTTGCTAATCAAACGATTATCATTGATTAAGCTACGAGTAGTTTAAAATTATAATCGTTTTGAATGATTGTTACATCTTAATTAGTTAAAATAAGTAGTGTAAAATAAGAGTGTCAAGAAATATATTTATTTGCATCAAAAGTATATGCCCAAAGGTATTCTAACAGGCGTCATTCTATACAGTACAGAGTGTTCCATTTTTAAGATAAAGAAATTATTTATAAATCAAATATAAAAACGTCTTTTGCATAAAAGGCAGAAGAGATAGGTATAGGAAACCCTAATAGAGTTTTAAAGGGAATCTAGTTCTGAGTCAAAATAGGCCACTAAATATAAGGTGTTCCATTTAACTTTAGGAATTTATTTAATAAAATGTATGTCCAAACTTTGAGGCAATTTTTTTCACCACTCTGTATAATATTGAGGTAAAACTTTTATGTAATAGTTAACTTAAACCCTTAAGCTAAGCAGTAAATTTAATTACAAGCAGCTCCTTATATGTTACAGGGTGTAAATAATTTTTAAAATATGGTCTGTATTTTTTAATTTCTCTAAATTTCTCAGAAACGGTCAGTTTTAGGTATAGGAATTATAACAATAACTCACCTTTATTTGGTCTATAGTATCTAAAAATAAAAAATATGGGGTGTTCCATAAGAAAAAATATAACTTTGATATGTACTTCTTTTTTGGGTCACCCTGTATATTTTAAAACAATTTTAAAATATGCTCCCCACAGACCAACATATGACTGTGCTAAAAGTTTTTTTCCAACTCTTTTCATTTCTCGTAGAAAAACCGAGGCGAATGTGGTGGGCCACCCTGTATATGTATATTGATTTCATATTTTCTTTACTTTTTGTTTTGGAGTTTTTACGTTGTGTTTATCTTAGTGCATCTGTATTATATGGTCAAATATGGTTATGTTTATTGTAAATTTCTTTGTTTTTATATAAATTTCTTTTACATTTTTCTTATTTTTTATTATCTTAAGGATCTTACCATAGGATAACGTAGTCGAAACTAATCCAAAGTAGGTATACAGGGTAATTCAAATTCGACTCTTACCATTGGGATCTCGGGAACCATAAGAGGGTTAAAATGGGGCCAAGTTGCCAAATTCAGTGAATAATAAAAGTCCGTTTTTAAATTTCATAAGTTCCGACTAGTCTCGGAGATATCGGGGAAAAACTGAAAATTAACATTTTGCTACATGATAGTATTGTCAAAGTTGATATCCGACGTTTCGTCTTCCAAGGACCATCATCAACTTTTGTTTTTCTTATGGGCGCCATATTGAACTTTTACAATATCGGATAGAGCGTAAAATTACAAATTTAATAATTTAGTACAATTTACAAAATTTAAAAATGAAGTTTTATTATTCACTAAATTACGCAACATTGCCTCAATTTAACCATCTTCGTACCCTGTATACTATAATGTTATCCTTTATTTAAATCATTTGCTTCAAATTATTACGAAACGGGACTGAATTTACGTGGCTTAGTATGAAGGACGGGACTGAATTTGAGTAACTCCGTTTGGGGGCCCGGACTGAATTTACGTTTAAAAATGCAAACGGGACTGAATTTACGTTAACCTCTACACTGGTTGAAATGTAAATAATTTAAAGGTGCAGAGCTACTTAATTTTAAGCTCTTATCGTCAGATGTAGTGGATTGTATGAGGTAGACAATATTTAAATAAAAATAACATAATTTTCATTAATTTATTAAAAACTTAAAATAACGCCAAATTTGTGGTTGACAGTTCATGGGCGCCACTTTTGCAACGTGTTACATTTCTTGGGAGTATATCCAATGAGCCGGCGCCCAAATCTTTTGATTGACTACATTCTTTCCTTGAAATTTATTGATGCCTTTGGTGTGCTACGAATAATTTATCCCACGTTTTCTAGGAAAAACACGTATTTTGGGAAAACTAAATATATTTTTTCAAATATTTTTTACTAGGGTTTAGGTTTCAACTTAAGCTATCTTTTTAAAAGTAGTTTGTTAGTATATAATAATAATAATTTTAATAGGTATTAATAAAATACTTGTAAAAAGCTCCAAAATCATTTTTGTTCTAGAAAACCATTGTGGAAAAACCTTATTTATTTATCGATTTTTAAAATTCTAATACTAAAAAACGGATAATTAAATAATTTTTCTTTTACTAAAAAAGGGTTCGTTAATACCTAAACTTTTTTATTATGAGTAGGGCTCGTCCTCGAAAAAATCGCGTTTTAAGAAAAATGTGCGTTTTGATGAGTTAGAACGTATTAGAATGCAATAAGGCGTAGTGGGACAAAACTATATAAGTCATAAACTTTTAAGCTTTTGCGAAATAGATTTTGTTCGTTGCGCTTGACTCTGTGACCGTCGAGATACAATGTGCGACTGCTTCGTGCTCGAAAAACAGATCTTTAGTCGGTCGACACGTCAATCAATCGCCAGCAATATATCTTACATTTATGGATGTGAAAGATGGGAATGGATTCCTTGACTATTCAACCCTTATCACAAACCAGTTGGTATAAAGTGCGGGTTCTTTAATTTAAAGAAGTAATTGGAAAAACTCAAATTTGAAAGGATATTTTTTAAAAAGACTTTGTTGGAACGAACTGCCTTAAATCAACCTAATATTGACTTTAATTTCTCGATTTTAAACTTATTATGTTTTAAGATAATTAACAAGTAGTTATCGTTGCCGCGGTCATTTTGTAGCTCTTCTTTTATTCGTGGCAGATGATGTTTGTTGTGACTGTCACGCAAAGTGAAGACCCGTTTATGAAGAGCCTTGACAGTACATGCTACATTGTACAAGGTATAAAAAAAAACGGATCCTCATTTTACACCTTTTTATTAGCAATAAGGTTCACAAACGTTTCTATAGTAACAACAGATCAACGTAACTATGCTAACGCTTTAGTCGTCAATATTATCAAGTAAATCGTTTAAAAGCCGATTTAACACTGGCCGTTTTAAAGTTTCTTTTTACCTCTCTGGAATTATCTGGAGTAATTCTTATAATACAGGATGCACGAAAAGTGCAAAATAGATAACTGTAGAGCCCTCAGAACCCTTTAAAATGATCGTGTTAATGGGAACAAACAAAGGCTATTTATTCAAATAAATAATTCACCTAAATGTAATAATACTTCCTACAATTCTATAAACTAAACACATATTTTGAAAGTCCGTAACAATATTTTAAAAAAATCTCTATTAACATAAAAATCAGCTTCCAAAAGCCGTTGCTATTATAACCAGTAATTACGCTACAAAATCTAAACACATTTTTATTAGAATTTTTTTAGCGTTTTGCAAATATTTCGATTACTATAGACTTTATACCAAACTCTTTTTTTAACATTTTATGGTATTAAATTTTACAGTAATAAATGTATGATAAAAATTCTTCTTTAGTGGGTTTTCAATAATACATAAATTATTAATCTATTCCAGTGGGTGGAGGTATAACTAGATCATTAGACGTAAATTGTATTTTTTATAGAAAAAAGTAACTCGATGTAACAATAAAATGAAGTATCATCTTATCTTACGCGGTAATTAAAAAAAAATGGTTTACTTAAAAGTTAAAAACAAACCCATCTTGCGTTTAAAATGATGTATTTTCATGACTTATTCTACTAGTAGCCGAGTCAGTTTACTCCATTTTCAAAAAAAAAAAATATTGTCAATAAAATATTCTTTTTCATTGATACTTTTTAATATTTAATAGTATAATGCCACAAGGCAAAATTAGTAAGAGCAGGTGCAGAGAGCATTTTTTTGCAAAATACAAATTTTACCTACTAAATTGATCTATTGCAGCGGTTCCCAACCTTTTTCTTTATACGAAACCCTTATAAATATATTGGCGAACCCCCTTGCAGTCGTTAGTAAGAGTAAATAAAACAGTACTTTTTGTCTGTTATTAAAATTTATTAATCGTATGAATCATAGTTATAATGACCAAAGTAAACTAAAACGTAACTGTTACGTAAAACATTTAAAGAGAGGTTATTAAAAGTAAGTAAGCTTAACAAAAGAAGGATTATTATAACATGAATACAAGTAATGCGATACTTAACAAAAAATCCTCAATGGGATTTTTGTGCCTGTTTGGTGAAACAAAGAAATTCAAAATTTGGTTCAATGTTTGAAAGTTTAAGTCTTAGATCGGGTTCTGCATTTAATTTATTTCAGTACACTAGAGTCCCGCTAATCCGAACCCCGCTTATCCGAAAATCCGCATTACATGGCCAGGACAAAAAAAATAAATAAAATTACTCGGGACTCTAGTGTACTTATCCTTAAGGAAAGTGTATGTTGAAAATCCTTTTTCACAAAGATACGTTGTGCAGAACGGTAATAAAATTTTAATGGACTTTTTTGCTAAGATAGGGTATTAATTATTTACACCGAGCCAGAAGTCTATTAAAGAATGATCTGCAAAAACAGGTTTTAGGGAATTATTTATCAGAGGATAACTCAATGAGCTTTTTCTTTTTCCAATAAAGGTAAAGAAGTGTTAGAAATTATATCTCCTTGAAAAGGATTGCGTATCCAGTTGTTCGATGTAGATTTATTAGGAAAATACTCTTTGAACGTTAATTGAAGCTGTATATGTTCAGTAATATTTTTTTAAATGTTTTTGTTAAGTTGAATAAACAATAAGACATTGATTACAAAGGTTAAGCTTTTTTAGCGTGGCTTCTATTTTATCGTACTCATTGAAAATGGTTACTCCTGGACCTTGTAATGACATGTTTAGTTCATTAAATTTATAAAAAATATCCAGATAAGTCTCGGTTTGCTCGATTTGCTGTAGTAGAACTTGCCGGATTGTTGGAGCGGCGGTGTTGCAATATTCCAAATTCCGCCATTACCATAATTTTTTCGCGTACCCCTAGGGGTTCGCGAGTTATATGTCGGGCCGGGGAGACAGAGTTTTTAAAAAACACTTTTTAATTACTCTGGAAAATAACTTTATTTTCAATTTTCCTCGAAAATATAACAAATTTTGGTTTTGACAGAAATTCGACTTTCAACAACAGAATTAAAACAGAAGTGTTAAAACAATACAATTCACTTATATTTATAACATATTCTTATCTAATATAGTATGAGGTGCCTATTGTCTAGCTCAGCAATTATGAAGATGTAACTCATCCACCCTTAGAAGGGCATATAAACTTTTTAAAGTTTGTATGGCCTAAATAATAATTGCATTATCGGTAACTTTCTTCTCTTTTTTAAGTTTTACATAAAATAAGGGCCATAAATATTTAAATATTAATCTAATTAAAATTATTGTTAAAATTATGTAAAGTAAAACTGTCCAAAAACTTGTTTTATTAAAATATATTTGTTTGGTTAACAATTTTGAGTTTTCTTGTTTTTATATATTATTTTTTTTTGTAAATCATTTAATTTATCAAAATTAATATTTTTTAAATTGACCAGTTTTACTTTCTTATACAAAGTTTGATTTTTTTCGGTTATATCAATATCCGGCAAAGGGATGTTTTGAGAGTGCAACTTAGAGTTTTTATAAGCACTAATAGTTATATTGCCTAATTTTAGGTTACATAGTAAATTTATTTCTAATAAGTAAGTTCCATTAAATAAAATACTATTTTGCTGGTTTCCACAAGTCTCAACCCCTACTAGGTCATTTTTTGAGACTAAAATCCATTTATTGTCGTCAATATTTTGAAGTTGCATTTTATCGTATAAATTAGTACAGTATTACAATCATAAGTTTTATGCTGATACCTTAAAAGTTGCACTTCACAAGGATGTTATTAAAGTTTTCGTAAGTATGTTTTACACAGGTAATCTTTATAAGATACACGTTTACAAGGTTGATTTGAGTAACCAAAATTTTGTTATTAATCAATAAATATTCAAAAGTTGGTATTATTATTTTATAATGATTTTTATGTTTTACTGGTAATGAAAGAGTTGGAAAATTTCATAATTTTCTTTTCTACTAAAGGTATCTCTATTAGAAAATATACTTGCTTGTCTTAATGTAGCTATTTCTTATTCAGAGTTTAACTGTTAAAATTTTCTAAAACTGGTTCAAATGGAAGTTTCTGTGGAGTTAAATTTTTATTAATTGACTGTAATTCGTTTAAAAGCATATTAGAATGTATTATGCTACTGTAAAAATAATTCAATTTAGCAAAAGTAATAGCATTTTCAATATTTTCTAGAATATCGTAAATACCTTGATAAAACATTGTTATTTGAGAAAATACCATGTGGATTCTAAAAAATTGAAAAAGATTGGTTTCCTCAATTTTAACAGAGTTTACAGTTTCTATTATTTGATTAACAGTTTCTTTGAACTTATTAATAGAGGTACTTAAGAGTGTCATTTGTTTGTCTAAACTAAATTTCATGTCATGTTGGTTTTGTTTTAACAAATTGATATTTTGATCAATACGTTCAGCGTCGTTTTGATCTAAGTTACCTGTAATTGTCTTAATTATGCTACCTAAGGCATTAATCAAGGCACGTTTTTTACGAGGTTTCATTGGAAGAATTTGTGATATTTGATTAGTTATTTTTTGTTTTAAGTTATCAGATAGAGTAAACGAGTTGTAAAATTCTATTTTATATTTATCAAATTTGTTAAGATTAGCTCTAAGAGAGTCATACTTGTAATATTCTTACACAATGAAAGCCTTAACACTTTTAAATAGTCTTTATTTATTCCTAATTTGGGACATTACAGTTGTTTGGTTTAAACCAGTATCACAAATAAAACGAATAACACTTATTACATTACTTTACTTTACATTTCGACTAGTCGCTTCAGAAGCCTTTTGCAGAAGAGCGGCTTAACATCCAGACCAAATATCGGAGAATATAATTTTAACGCATGTGCGCTAAAGATAAATAATTTAACACGCCCCAAAATAAGGGCGCGCTGTTTAAACGCTAAGCCTGGATATTACACCCTTCCTCTTAAAATTGCTGTAAGGCTGTTCAAAACAAAACTCATTATTTCCCTTACATATATGTACATACACAACTTTAAAAAAAGATCATTTTAAATTTTCTTTACAACAGTTCCCTACTTTTGTAAGCTTAACATTAATAATAATTTTACTACTGTACTTTACAAGTTTAAAATGTTTTCATTTTATTTTAAATGATTAAACAATTTCAAATATTTAAAACAATAAATTGGACTGAAAAGTGCAAACAATTGACAATGTTTTTTTTTAATAAAATTACATTTTTGTCATTATTACTTAGTTTCTTATGTAAGAAAGCGTTTAGGTAATTTGATACAGCGCTTTGGCCTACCCAAATCTGGTGAAGCCTGAGACTGCTCCTTTAGTTCTGATAGAGTTATGTCGGAGGTTGAGGGGCCTGTCGGGCTGCTCTTTCCCTCCGTCCTTTGTTTGCACTTGCCATCCAACGCTACATCGTGGGGTTGTTCGTCAGAGCTGTGGAAAGAAATACTAAGCGAGTTATCACTGTCAGACAGGTCGTTAGAAATATTTACAGGTGAAGATGAAACAAGACTTTCAACGATTTCTGAGTCGTTATGCTCAGAAGATTCAAAGATTTGTTTTTGTGGATGCACAATTTTGTTGTTGCAAGGTAGGTTTATAAAAAAATCATTAGACAAATTTTTAGAACTAAAATTGGGAGCTAATTGTTTGTTATTTTTAATTGTTGTATTTGAGTCAAAAGAAATGTTCACTGGCAATTCCGATGCAGTTTTTTGAATTTGATTTGTGTGTCTTTTAATAATATTACCTTCTTCATTTTTACATAAATATGTTGTTTTACCAATTCTTTTAAAAATTATCGCCTTTTCCCATGTTACAGTGTTGTTGTGATATTTTCTGATGACTACTTTTTCTCCAACTTTAAAAGTTCTTTTTCTTCCCCCATAGTGCTTTTTTTGGGTGTCTTGAGCTTTTATTAGTTTCTTTTTGACATTTATGGTTTCCTTGCTTTCCACTGTGTCTGGGATTTCTTCTCTCAACATAGACAATCGTGTTCTAGGTTTCCTTCCATATATGATTTCAAAGGGACTTTTACCTGTTGTTGTGTGGGGTGATGTTCTGTAAGTGAAAAGTAATTTTGATAAAATAGTATCAATATTAATGCTTGTATTTTTTTGATCAGTGAGGGCAGTCTTCAATTTGTTTTTCATTAATTTAACTGTGTTTTCAGCTGCTCCATTTGACTGACTATGATATGGTGGAATCGTGACATGTTTGATACCATTCATTTTAAAAAAATGTTGCATAATGCTCGATGTAAATTGTGGTCCATTGTCACTTACCACAGTTTGGGGTATTGAAAACCTGGCAAAAATTTGTCGCAAAACATCCATAGTTGCTTCTGATGTAGTCTTAGACATTTGAAAAACTTCCACCCACTTGGAAAATGAATCTACCATTATAAAAACATTCTACCATGAAAAGGTCCGAAAAATCAGTATGAACCTCTCAAAGGGTGCGTTACATATTGGCCATGGTGTCAATTTTGATTTTGAGGGATTTTGTCGATTTAATTGACATGGTTCACAATCTTTAATTAAGTTTTCAATATCTTTGTCGATATTTGGCCAATACACATATGATCTGGCCAAAGATTTTGTCCTTGATATGCCAAAATGTGCTGAATGCAATTCTGAAAGTATTATTTTTCTGACGTTTTTTGGAATTATGATTCTGTGACCCCATGTCAAAATACCATTTTCATAATTAAGGTTATCTTTACGATTATAAAAATGTTCAATGTTGGTACCTGCTTGTTTGGGCCATTTTTTTGTTTTCATGAATTTAATTACTTCTTGGAGTTCCTCATCTTTTTCTGTTTCCATCCTAATTTGTTCGTTGTTTATGGGCCAAGACTCTAAGGTGTCTGTGAAGTTTATATACAAACCATCAAGATGCTCGTTATCCTGAATTCTCATGGGTTTTCTGGACAGATAATCTGCAAGGGGTTATTTTACCTTTTATATATTCTATTTTATAATTAAACATAGACATAAAAGCGGCCCATCTCTGCAATCTGTTAATCGCCATTTGAGGTATACCCTTATGTTCACCTAGAATTGAAACAAGAGGCTTATGGTCCGTTCTTATAACAAATTGTTTCGCTGGTGAAGCTAAATAAGGAAAAAATTTATTTAAAGCAAAATTTATAGCACATGCTTCGAGGCATGTAACTGAGTAATTTTTTTCTGCTGGGGACAGAGTTCTGGAGGCACATGTGACAATTTTTTCTTGACCATTAATTATGTGGCTAAGTACCGCACTTAAACCTTTTGTGCTGGCGTCAGTAGTTACTACGATAGGAAGATTTTGATCAAAATGAGCCAAGGTTATATCTTCCGCTATTATTTTTTTTATTTCCTGAAAACTTTGCTCACATTCATTGGACCAATAAAATTTTTTATCCTTTTTTAATAGGTTATAAATTGGATGTAAAATAGAAGCTAGGCCAGGGATAAATTTGGCATAATAATTTACTAACCCAATAAAACTACGTGTTTCGGAAATATCAATGGGTCTTTCGGCTTCTAAAATAGCCTTAACTTTATTTTCAACTTTTTTTATGCCTTTGTTACTTATTTTGTAGCCTAAGTAAACAATTTCTTTTTCAAAGAAAGAACACTTCTCCCTTTTTAAAGTAAAACCTGCTTTTTGCAGTCTTTCAAAAACCTTATCCAAATTTTCATTGTGACTTTCTTTTGTTTTTCCTGAAACTACAATATCATCCAAAAAGCTTACCACTCCTTCAAGTCCTTGAAGTGTTTGTTCTATAATCTTTTGAAACAAGCTAGTCGCAGGGGTAATTCCAAATGGTACCTGTTTACCTTAAAATTCCTCGGGGAGTTGTCCATGCAAGCAGTTTTGCTGTATCATCTGTCACTTGATTTGATTGTAAGCTGATTTTAAGTCAATTTTGGAGAAATATTGTGCATTGCTAAACCTAGAGAAAACATCATTAATATTTGGCAATGGGTAATGAACGGGTGTTAAAATTTTATTAATAGTTGTTTTATAATCGCCGCAGATGCGTATAGACTGATCACTCTTCATCACCGGTACAATAGGTGTGGCCCAGTCACTATGCTCGATAGGGGATATTACCCCTTCGTTTTCAAGTTTTTAAGTTCTTCATTAACTGCTGCCTGAAATGCCAGTGGAACAGACCTACACTTACAAAAAATTGGTTTGCTATCTTTATCATATTCGAGGTTAATTTTAGTATGCTTGTATTTGCCCAACTTTTCACTAAACAAGGCTGGCTATTTTAAAATTATTTTATCTATCTCCCTATTCATAGAAATATTGTTAATAAAATCAATTCACACACTAGTATTTACAACATAAATTTTATTTTGTTTAACTTTATTTTTAAATTTTAAATTTGCAATAAAATAACCTTCTGGTTCAAAAACATCTCCTTTATAAGTCCTTAATAAGGTTTGATCTTTGTCAAGTATATCATTTTGAAAATATTTTTGAAATGTACTACAATTTATTGCAGAAATTGCGCTACCACTATCACACAAAATTTAATAGGTATGTCATCAACAAAAATTTTCAAATTAAAATCATTTTTAGTAATGGAACTACTGGAATTTGCATAAAACATGTCAAAAATTGGGGCAATTTCTTTTTCCTCTAAAGAGCTGTCAAAATTTTCAACCTGTTCGATGTCACCGTCCACCATGTTTATGTATTTATTATTTACATGGCGGTTTTTATTTTTAAAACATTTTTCGGTCAGATGCCCAAATTTATGACAAATTTCACATTTAATTTTCTTAAAATTACAATAACCTTTATGATTTTTATTGCAATTGTTACATTTTTTATAAAATTTAGCATTACCTTGAAAATTCAGATTCAGCTGGGGACGGCCATGTTCGGTTTGGGTAGTGGTTTTCCACGCCGAGTTGCGTGAAGCAGGAGTTTGCGCCGTGGTTGACCTTCTATCGATCGGTTTGGTAGGCGGAGCTCTCGAAAAGCATGATACTATTACTCGAGAAGATAAACCCACACGCGCATGAGATAAGCCTATCTCTCTCGCACGCCTGACATCACTCGACGACAATTTCCCCAGAAACGGCGAGTTTTAATAAGGCATTCCGATTTCTGTTTAGATGTTAGATGGATTAAGCGCATGATTTATTTATTTTTTAAACGTCATAAGTAATGCCAAAATACAATAAACGTTAAAAAAGGCTTTAAAACACTGCTTTCCCAACCGACAAGCAGAATTGTTATCATCGAGTGACGTCATGCGCAACGTCGTACGAAATTAAATCGCCAAGTGGTTTTATCTTCTAGTAATAGTATCATGCTCGAAAAGCGTACTTCCTGGTTTCTTGGCGGGAATCTTGAATTTTGTCTACCAACGAATTGGACTTCTTTCATGGAGTTTTCGGTCTTCAAGGCCAAGGAATACAAGTCTTTGAACTCTTTACTGGAATCTTCTTCACAGAGTCGATCCTGGACTTTTCCGGGAATTAAACCTGTCACGAACTTGTCCCTGAGAATATTTATTAATTGACTTCAAACTCACACGTGGTGGCTGCTCTCTAATGTTAGCATACCATTCTGAGATTGTTGAAGTTCCTTGCGTCATTTGGTAGAATTTAATGCGTTCTCGCCAAACACTTTTTTGCACGGCATTCTGAGCGTTAAGTAAAGCACAAAGTTCATCAAATTTTTTTTCGGCCGGCTGACTTGGGTATGATAAGTTTTTTAGCAGTTTATACGTCGTTTGCCCAACGGAGCTCAATAAAACAGCAACCTTAATTTTGTCGTCCGCTACTTGATTTACAATGAAATGCTGCTTTAGACGTTCGGCATAGATTTCCCAGTCGTCTATACCTTCGTTGTATTCAAAAAATCTGGGTGTTGCTATTTTCGACTCCAACGCCATTTTTTATAACAGCCAACGTGGTCACGTTTCTTCTTGAATTCAACAATGTTCCCGCTTCCATGCAATTTCAGTTTTTTTCCTCGTCGCCAATGTAATATTCTTACACAATGAAAGCCTTAACACTTTTAAATAGTCTTTATTTATTCCTAATTTGGGACATTACAGTTGTTTGGTTTAAACCAGTATCACAGATAAAACGAATAACACTTATTACATTACTTTACTTTACATTTCGACTAGTCGCTTCAGAAGCCTTTTGCAGAGAGAGCGGCTTAACATCCAGACCAAATATCGGAGAATATAATTTTAACGCATGTGCGCTAAAGATAAATAATTTAACACGCCCCAAAATAAGGGCGCGCTGTTTAAACGCTAAGCCTGGATATTACAATACTTATAATTAATATCTAAAAATTCTTGAATTAAGTTATTTAGGTCAAATATTTGTATAAAAGTCCAATGATTTATTAACCTTTGGGCATTACCAATTTTGTATGATAGTATACCGGGGTAATTATTTAAGTCGTGGTATCTTGAGTCATTTCCTTGGACGAGGACGAAGGGCCATCTATAACAAGGGGCTTTTTCAATTCTTTTGTATGAATAATTTCGGTTTTATTTGGTATTTTAAGGTTTTTAATTTTTACTCGATTATGTTCAAGTATTTCAATAATTTCGTAAGGGCCTGAAAATTAAGGTTTATTTTTATTTCTTTGAAATGTTTTCTTATAAACTTTTTGATTTAATTTAAATCCGAAAGGTTTGTTGCCTTTGGTATTTGTTTTTGCTAAAACTCTTTCTTTACTTGTTTCGGTTTTCATAAACAGAGTTAAGTTTATCTTTATGAGAAGTTACATAATCGAAGTAGAATGTTGTGGGGATAAGATTTAGCGGATCCCTAGAATTTGTGTGACGTAGGACAAGTTCATGTGGCGTATACTTTGTAACTCTATGAACAGTACTATTGTATGCTATTATTGCATATGGCATTAATTCAGTTACAGATTTATTTTTATCTTTTTGTTTAAGAACTCTTAGATGTTCAATTAATGTAGAGTGGAAACGTTCAACAGGGGAGTTAGATACGTGATGTCTTGGGGTGGTAAATGAATATTTATTTTTTAAGCTTTGAGTAATTCTGTTAGAAGTTTACTATTAAATTCGCCTGCATTGTCACACGTAATTGTTTCTGGGCAACCATAAAATGAGAAGAAATTTATTAATTTGTCACAAACCGATTTTGCATTTTTATCGTAAGGGAAAGCCTGTCCAAATTTTGAAAATTTGTCAAATATAGTTTAGAAATTTTGAGTTTCAAAGGTAAATGTATCCATGTGTATCATTTGAAATGGTTTACAGGGGGTGTCTGTTTTTGTAAGAGGAATATAAGATTTTAGTCTACTATATTTTGCAGTTTGACATATAGTACAGTCATTAATGTATCGATTTATGTCATTTTTCATTTTTGGCCAATAATATAATAATTTTAACCGTTCATAAGTTTCCGTTATACCTCTATGATTTGTTTTACTTTCATGTTGGTGTTTAATTAGCATAATTTTTTCTTCCTGTTCGCTTATGTTGTTAACTAATTTGGTGCATAAAAGAATTTTGGGGTTTGTAAAATATTTATTATAGACGTTTGTGAATATACTGACTAGTTCTTTACTATGAAAATACACATAACATGTTTTTTCAGTATTCATGTATTCTTTAATAAAGTTTTTAATTATTTCTGGGTTTTCTGGCAGGACTACGTGATTAATTGTATTTTTTTTTTAATTTCTCTGTTTTTAATTTTATGTCAGGGTAAGATGATTTTTTAATTAAGTATTGTAATGCTTTATTGTTTATTATTTCGTCTAAAATGTTTAGGTTTGCATTGCCTGAATTAGCCTGATTACTATGAAGTGTAGAGTCAGAGGTCTTCTCTGGGGTTATTTGGATGTCAGAGATAATAATAATTTTTTGCTTACTGCATCCTGGCTTTGCTAATGAATCGCTATTGTTTGTTTTATCGTCTTTTTCATTGTCTTTGTCTTGAATTGGATTTTCAGCAAGGTCTCGTAAATATTCTTGGATTTCAAAATTTGAATCACCGGGGTTATTAATTACTGATTCGTTTTCATAAATATTTATTTGTGTGCGAGATAAAGCGTCAGCGTTTAAATTTTGGCTACCTTTTTTGTATATTATTTCGTAATCATACTCTTCTAAACGTAATCGCCATCTCATTAATTTTGAATTTGCTTCTCCTTTTAAATTCATGATCCAAACAAGGGGTCGATGATCTGAATAAATATAAAATTTGCGACCGAATAAATAAGGTCTAAAGTACTTACAAGCCCATACTATCGCGAGGAGTTTTTTTTCAATAACCGAATATCAAGTTTCTGATTGGTTTAGAGTACGTGAGGCGTAAGCCACTGGTTTGTCATTAGGTATAGGGCCTTGTGATAATACTGCACCTATAGCATAATTACTTGCGTCTGTAGTTAACACAAAAGGTTTAGAAAAATCTGGGTATTGTAGAATCGGCGCGTTAATTAAAAGTTGTTTACAATGATTAAAAGCATTAACAAATTCAGGAGTATGTTCAATTTTAACATCTTTTTTCAAACATCGAGTCAAAGGTTTGGTAATTTTAGCAAAATCTTTTATGAGTCTGCAATAATAGCCTACAAGACCGAGAAAATATTTAATTTCTTTAGGGGTCTTTGGGATCGGATAATTTTTGACTGCGTGTATTTTGTCGGAATTAGGTCGAACACCTTCGTTACTTACGACATGACCTAGATATTGAACTTCTTTTTTTAGAAATTCCGATTTATCGAGTTGAGTTTTAAAATTGGAGTCTCGTAATCTATCAAAAACTTTTCTTAATTTTTCGATATGTTCCTGTAAACTTGTGCTGAAAACTATAACGTCATCGAGATACACAAAACAAATTTCGTTCTGTAATCCACATAAAATATTATTCATTACTCGTTGAAAGGTTGCAGAAGCATTTTTTAACCCGAAGGGCATTCTAAGAAATTCATACTGCCCTCTATCTGTGGTAAAAGCTGTTGACTGTTGAATGCGTGACGACCAAGGTGAATTTGAGTCCCTAATGATATTTTGAGATAAAAGTTTGGAAATTTGATCATTAACTTCTTTTTTATGTACTTCCGGATAGCGATATGATTTTGTGTAGATAGGTGCCTCGTTAGTCATTTTAATTTCATGTTTTATGGCATTACTAAAAGTTAAGGGTACGTCTTCGGAATGAAAGATGTCTCTATATTCGAAACATAATTTGCGTATCTGTTCTTTTTCTTCCCGATTGCAATGGTCGAGTCTTAAATTTTTAAGATTAGCTTTTAGTTTATTATCTAAGTCGCGATTAATTATTTTTTCTTGATATACGGGGTAGTCAATAAAGTTCGTTTCGTTTACATTAAGAGGTTCAACTTCAAAATAATCTGTAAAAGTAATTTTGATTGGATTTTCGTTTGGATTTAGTGCTGTGGTAAAAGTTAAATTATTTTCTATTTTTACTAAACATTCTGGAATTTCGATGCTATCTAAATTTTGATAAGGAAGAATGCCAAATCCATTTGATAAATTTACTGGAATTTTTATTTTTGAATAGTTCTTGGAGGGATAATATATGTAAAATTATTTTTAATAGAATTAGGGGTAAATTTTTTGTCAAATTCCTGACAAATCGGTATTTGGGTTTTAGGCAACTTTAACATAGAATCATTAAAATCTAGACTTGCATTTAATTGTTTTATAAGATCTAAGCCGATTAGTCCGTCAAATTTATTCGAAAAATTAAATAAATAAAATTTGTGTATACCAGGTGTGCCAAAAGTTGGAAATATTGATAAAGAAGCTACTTCGTTATGAAAAGATGTTGCGTGAGCAGTTTGAATTTGAAATAATTCTGACTGTATTAAATTTGGAAAATTTTGATAAGCTATTTCAGGTTTAATAAAACTTCTTGTACATCCTGTGTCTAATAAAAAATTTAGCGTTTAATTCGGAAATAAAAATAAAAGGTAATTGGTTATTATTACTGTTTAAATAAATTATGTTGTATTCAGTTTCTGGCTCGTTAGTGTAAAATTTTCTTGTTCGATAGAGTTATTTGGTATATTGGGGTCGTTTAGGTTAGCTGAATAACCTACGTTTGGGTTTAGGTTAGCTGAATAACCTACGTTTGGGTTTAGGTTAGCTGAATAACCTACATTTGGGTTTAGGTTAGCTGAATAACCTACATTTGGGTCATATTCATAGGTTTGATCATATGCTACATAAGGGTTTTTGTATTCCAATGAATATTCGGAATAGTCGTTAATATTATCAAAATTTTCAAAAGAAGGGCTGTAATTTTCATTTAAGGGAGTTTCTAATTGTTCATTTTGGCTAAGAACTTCTTAATTATAAAGTACTTGAGATATAAAATTTTTCTTTTGAGCTTGACTTAGAGAGTTATTTAAGACTGTATTGCCCGAACTTGTATCCATAGGTTCTGGTTTTGGTAAATTAGTTCTACGTGACATTTGCCCAAAATTATTATTAAAAGCTGGTCTAAAATTTTGATTAGAAGGAAATCTATTAGCAGAAAAGTTTGGTTGATTAAATGCATTTGAAAAATTTGGCGGATTATTAAAGTAATTTGGTCGTTGCTGATTAAAGAAAGGGTTTTGTTGCGGAAAATTATTTTGTGGTGTAAAATTTGCAAAAGGTCTTACAAAATTATGAGTTTGTGGTGTAAAATTAGGTGTATTATTAAATTGTCTATAAGGGTTATAAGTTATTGGACTATATATGTGCCTATTTTGCAAAGAATTAAAATTTGGTTTTGCATTTTTAATATTTGGTATCGGTGGTCTAATATTAGAGCCTTGAGCGTTATTTTTAAAATAAACAAAGTTTTCTTCCTCTCTTACACATGACATAGCTTTTTCTAAAGTATCTGGTGATTTAAGTCTTACTATTAACTGTAAATTATATGGAAGGCCATTTATAAAAGTTTTTAATGCAAATTCTTCGTAATGTTTTATTTTGACTAGTTTTGAAGCATGCATTTAATTTTGCAAAAAGTAAACTTCTCGAATGAGAATCTTGGATTCTCATTCCAAAAATTAAAGGAGGTTCATTTTTAAGTGGTTTTAAATTTAATAAATCTTGTATCAAAAAATCAATTGATCTCTGATCTGAGAAAGTTAAAACTAACACTTCTTTAATAAGTGTCCAACTGTTTAATTCTGTTCTAGAAACTATTAATTCTGCAGCTCTTCTAGTTAATTTCCTTAAAATCGTATCGAATAAACAAATATTAATGGGGTTTGCTGCATTTGTTCTGTCTTGGAAAGCCACTAGCAAATTTTCAACTGCTGTTATAAAGCGATGTAATAATTTTGGATTTCCATCAAAATGTGGAACATTGTCTGATTGGTATCTTACAAGTTGATAATTTACTTCTGGTATTACGGCCTGTTCAATAGATAGTGTGTTTAATGAATCAATAAGGTTGTCTAAATTAAACTCGTTAATTAGATCAATTTTGAAACAAAATTATTTCAAACTTAGAAAAAATGTAAAATATACACTTAAAATAATAATAGAAGGTATTTGCAAAAACAACTTACTTAAAGTTATGAGCTGTATTGTTTGTGCAAATATTGTAAAATAAAATGCTTAACTTACAATAAAACTAGAAAAAAAAACGTTTATTTGAGATGTCTTGATGTTTCTTTATTTTTCTTAAACTAGCTGGTTAGGCGATGTTTGTCCTTTCCAGGTTCCTCAGGTTCAGCGATGCTTGTCCAAACCCTTGGCTGGAATCCAATCGATATGCCCTCGGTTGGATCTCCAGGACTCCTGTTTTTCTATTGCTGAGTTGAATTTCGTCGATGGATCGGATCGGCGATGAATTCTTCTTGTCCCGTGTTGATGCCTGTAGCTACCTTAGATCGGTACTCTCTTACTCCAAGCTTCACACTTTGTGGACTTTTGCGAAGATCACTTTACTTCACCGATTTTCACGATGGTTCACTTTTTTAAGTAAATTCTTGAAAGAAACCGCACAAAAGAACTTAGTACGTCTCAAAATTCTCTCAGACTGCGCCAGTTATATGTCGGGCCGAGGAGACAGAGTTTTTAAAAAACACTTTTTAATTACTCTGGAAAATAATTTTATTTTCAGTTTTCCTCGAAAATATAACAAATTTTGGTTTTGACAGAAATTCGACTTTCAACAACAGAATTAAAACAGAAGTGTTAAAACAATACAATTCACTTTTTTTATAACATATTCTTATCTAATATAGTATGAGGTGTCTATTGTCTAGCTCAGCAATTATGGAGATGTAACTCGCAAACCACCGCTTGAGAAACGTTGATCGATTGTAAACATATTTTATATACGATACGCCTTTAGCCACTTATCTAAATACTACAAGGTAGCTTTGCAAAAACAAATGAATATTCCCTTGTAACGCTTGAAATGTTTTCAAAACCGTTTTTTAAAGAGTTTGTGTCAGTCGTGGCAAAGAAATAAGGTATTTTATACATTTTTTTTCTATAATAACTTGATATAAGGTATATAAATTAATTAGAGTTTGTTATTAATTATCCGCTATCGAAACACAGAACATAACAAAAAGTAATATAAGCAATATTTTTTTATTAATATTAAAAATAGAAAATGTTGTCAAATGGCTAATTCTAAATTCGACACGAGTATGTAGTTAATTTTTTTATTGTGTTGATGGTAAGATTGATAAAAATAATAATTTTAATTTAATAGACCACAATGAATAATCCAGACTCCACAGTCGATCACGACGCATTTAGAGAAAGTGATTTTTTAACACCGCATGCTAAGAGGTGCAAAAGAGATCAGAATTATTCTTCCCCATTTAAAGGATTTCAACCGAAGAGTATTAAATGGAGATCGCCGTTAGTAGAGTCCCCTTTAGAAAATTCTCCATCTCAAAACAAAAATTACTTTAATTTTGGATCCTCCGATGGCAAAGAAGATCCAAAAGAAGAGTATGATGTTCGCTTAAGGTATGATATAAAAATAAATTAAATACCATAAAATTACATTATTTAAAGGCTTTCTTTATTACCCATGAAACCTTTTTCTCTTTATTTTATCGATCCGCTAGCAAGAAGATCTCAAAATAAAGATCAAAGTAATGTTGGCTAGTTATAGTACTTTTCACCCTTAAGGAAAATCTAAAAATTGCGATATAAAATAATTGTCTAAAAATGATACTTTATAGTGAGGGTCAGAAGTAAAGAAAACTTACAGTTTGAGCTATGAATAAAAACTTTAATAGAAAAAGGGATATGTTAATAATAAAATATTAAACGGCTTGATAAAACCTGTAATAGTGGTTAGTCGTATAACAGTTTATAAAAGAGCCAAAAAATGGAAAATACTTTTATTTACTATTATTTTAAATTGAGCGCAAAATTAAAAAACAAAGTACCAATAGATTTTGTAAAAATGCTTTATCCACGGACCGGGGCTTCGGATCAGACTTGACAATACCAAACAGTATAATATTTTTTTTTTCAATTATAAATGTTAGTTTTATTGGCTTGTGATATTCTGTGATTGTATGAAGAGTGTCTTATTACAAAACAAACTTATTTAGTTAATAGGACCATATTTATTGCATAATAATATCTACATCGTCTTCAACATTGATTGACATTAGCGGAAATACGTGTAAAAGGCGTCGATCTTTGATCAACAATATCTAGCCAAATTAAATTTAATAATTTTATATTTGCGTTTGTAGACTAACCAAAACCAACTAGAATCTGGGGCTTTTGTAGTAAAGTCTTATTGTATATCAATTTGCCACAAATTTTAACATAGTTGTTACTTAAAATCAAATATTAAATTTAATTAAAGTCAGTTAATTTTTTTGAGCTGACTAAAACAAATTTACAGAGCTTCATTTAGACAAAAAACCTTTCAAACTTAAAGCAGACTATTATATCAGCTGTGGGGTATATAATTATTATAAAATTAATCCGGTTAAAAACGATTTCTCTTTAAGGATGGTAGAGTTACAAATCAAGATGATTAGTAGCATAATGTATGAATTCTGCGTTACTCTCTCTCTCATGTATATATATATATATATATATTATATATATATATATATATATATATATATATATATATATATATATATATATATATATATATATATATATATATATATATATATATAAGTTTTTAAAATGAACCCATTAAATCATATTTGGCCTATTTAGTTTGCCAGGGACGGACTAGCTCTGACACAATATTAGCAATTTTTTTAACACTCTTTATGATAAAGGCTCAATAATATTATTTTGGATAGCTTTAACCTTAAACTGAAAAAAAGGTATTCTTGATTGACATCGATAAAATCAACTGTTTACGAGAAATAAAATATCCTGGTTGGTAATTTTTTTTTTACATTATACAGGGTGTTTTTTAATTGTACGTCAATATTTAAAGAAGCAATTTTTGAGTTCATTTTAAGAAGAAAACTTCATATGAACGTATGTCCTAAACGTCTAAACTTTTGAGATACAGGGTGGTAAAATGTTTTAAAAATAACTCATTTATTATAAATATCTGTAATACCACTTTAGATATTTTAATGAAATTTGACATACATGCACTATGTATCTAGAAGCATTTTTTAATGTACCACATTTTTTTTATTTGCCAAAATAGACAGGTCAAATTCTGTACGAAGGCCACTGGTGGAAATTAAAAAAAAATGTGGTACACTAAAATATGCTTCTTGATACATTGTACATTATATATATATATATATATATATATATATATATATATATATATATATATATATATATATATATATATATATATATATATATATATATATATATATATATATATATATACAGGGTGTCAAAAAAGTCTGGAATATTGCTAATATCTTCCAAGCCGCTCTTAATTTTTCGACGAAAATTTAGCTGGCAACACAATTTTAAAAAAGGCGTCAGATAAATGTAATTTCACTTTAGAAAGTATACAGGGAAAGCCAAAAAGTAGTATCAACTTAGGTTTTTTAAATGGAAACCCCTGTATATTTTTATGTATTCGAATAGATCTTTTCAAGCCAATTTCAACGGTATACAGTTTTATTTGTTTATCTGTCAACCTGATCAAATTATACGATTTAAAATTTTTCGAATAAGCTATAATTTCTACAAAGCACTTGAGAGCTAATTTTAAATAGGAACATAAAAACAAAGTAAATTATGTAGATGTTTCAACTTTAACAGGTTTTATTTCTTTAAAACGACAAGTTTTAATAAACGACCAAAAACATAATTCCAAACTGAAATTTTACAAACGGGAACACGTCTTGCAGTAACAATTAGATTACACTACTTTATCAAATGTTCAAATTGTCTGCCATTGTTAGCTAGACAATATCCAAGCCTGTCCCTAAATTCTCGTAACAGGTTATCAAAAGTATTCCAACGAATCTCACGCATTTGATTTTTAATTTTTATTTTTAAGTGATCAATGTTTTCCAGCCTATCTTTATAAACTTTATTTTTTAAATCCCCCCACAAATAAAAGTCCAAATTCTCGGTTCAGGAACTGACGCACCTGCAAACCAAAATGTGCGGGAGCACCATCTTGTTGGAACCAAATGTCTCTTCTATTTGGATATAGGATTCTAACTGTGGAATGACATGTTCAACGGAATAATTCCAAATAAAGTTCTGATGTAAGATTTCCCGCAATAAAAAATGGTCCGATAATATTATGACCTATGATACCTGCCCAGACATTCACTTTTTGTGGTCTTTGCGTGTGTGCTTCGGCCATCCATCGGGGATTGACTGCAGACCAATATCTACAGTTATGTCTGTTGACAATACCATGAAGCATAAACGTAGCTTCATCAGAAAAGTGAATATTTTGAGAAAAATTATGCTCAGCATTGCACCTCTCCATCATAATTTCGCAGAACTCTGCACGTCTATCGAAATCATCCTCTGTAAGTTCCTGAACCAAATGAATCTTAAACGGACGAATTTTTTCACTTCCAAATAAATTTTTGACAGACTGGTAAGTAACATTATGATCCAGTCCATATTGGCGAAGCGATTGAGTGGGATTCTCTTGAACATGCAGTAAAATATCTATTGCCGTATCACCACCAGTAGCTGTTTTCGGTCGGCCTGATTTGGGTCTGTGATTTACACTTCCCGTTTCGTTAAATTTCTTAAGCAATTTACTTACAAACGATTGAGTAATTGCGGGTCGATTCGGATAAATATGATTAAATAAATCACACACTTCTGCTTGTGATCTCTTGCGATCACCGTATCCAATCATCATAAGTATCTCAATTTTTCTCTTTTTCAGTTAAAGCCATCGTTCTACTAATTAAAATGACTACTGTTGTAATTAGAAATTTGACACAAAATGTCATTTAAGTCAACTGACATTAACAGATAAGTACCTGTATAGGCCGGAAAACATTGATCACTTAAAAATCAAAATTAGAAATCAAATGCGTGATCAGTTTGACAGATAAACACATAAAACTGTATACCATTGAAATTGGCTTGAAAAGATCTATTCGAATACATAAAAATATACAGGGGTTTCCATTTAAAAACCTAAGTTGATACTACTTTTTGGCTTTTCCTGTATACTTTGGAAAGTGAAATTACATTTATCTGACGCCTTTTTTAAAATTGTGTTGCCAGCTAAATTTTCGTCGAAAAATTAAGAGCGGCTTGGAAGATATTTGTAATATTCCAGACTTTTTTGACACCCTGTATATATATATATATATATATATATATATATATATATATATATATATATATATATATATATATATATATATATATATATATATATATATATATACAGTGTGTCCCAAATTGGTGGGGAATGTATGGGGATCTTGGAAACCACGATAGATAGAGAATCGGTTAAATGGGGAAAGTTTTGGACCATTATGTTAGTAAGCTAATCCCGTTTCCTACATGGTTTTATCTAGTCAGGTTTTTAAGAAATTTTTAAAAAACCTGAAACATGCATTTGTGAAAATCGGCCATATTTTTTTTATAAGTGAAAATTTTTCAAATCTGTAAAAACTTCTTCATAGCAACTTTTTTTGTAGAATATGACCGAGTATTCAATTTTCATTTTCTACATTTCGGGTTTTTAGAATCATCATCAACTTTATTTTTTTATATGGACGCCATGTTGGATGTTTACGCAGCCAAATAGTGCTTTTTATTCTGTTTTTAATAATGTATAACATATTATAATTTAAGAGTTTATAACTTCATTTATTTCAAAAAACAAATATTTTCTTAGTTGGCCTTGATTCCGGCGAACGTCATTTTTTTTGGAAACAATAAAATATTAGTAATTGGCAAAATAGATAAGCTAAACAGATATTTTACAGAAATGGGTTCGCGAACATAGCTATAACGTTAATACCGTGATACAACAAAATTACACGTAACAAGTTAATTGAAACAAGTGAAAACAAAAACAATGAAAAGTGGCTAAACTAATATTCCTACTAAAATGAAGATGTTAAATAACGACCCAAAATTCAAACTGTTGTCCATATTTCTCAACATATTAATGATATTTTTTTAAATAGTCCTAACTACCCTATGAATGGTTGACTTAGGAATGTGGAATTCTCTATCAACATCCCTGGCTGAAGATGTTGGATTTTCTTTAAAGTGTTGGTTAACTGCAGCATCTCGTTGTCGATTTTCTTTAACGTACTTCTTAGGTCGTGGTTTTTTAAAACTTCCGAATTTAAGCAACTTTGTAACCAGTTTTCGAAAGTATGTTAGTTTAGGATGCTGCCTTTCAGGAAAATTGTCGAAATGCGTTTGCGCAGCTATATTAACATTTCTATTGCTTTGGAAATAACGTTGCAAAATATCTAGTTTTTCTTTAAATAATTAACCATTTTACAAAGTTGAAAAAATTTTAATAACGTACCCGAGCTAACTTGATAATGACGCTAGATGACATTCGCAGGAATCAAAGCCAACTGAGAAAATATTTGTTTTTTGAAATGGATGAGGTTATAAACTTCTAAACTATAACATGTTATACATTGTTGAAACAAGAATAAAAAGCACTATTTGGCTGCGAAAAAAACCAATATGGCCCCCATATGAAAAAGTAAAGTTGATGATCATTCATCAACTTTACTTTTTCATATGGGCGCCATTACATTTTGTTGTAACACGGTATTAACTTTATAGCTATGTTCGTGAAACTCATTTCTGTAAAATAGCTGTTCAGCTTATCTATTTTGCCAATTACTAATATTTTATTGTTTACAAAAAAATGACGTTCGCCGGAATCAAGGCCAACTGAGAAAATATGTGTTTTTTGAAATAAATAAGGTTATAAACTCTAAATTATAACATGTTATACATTGTTGAAATCAGAATAAAAAGCACTATTTGGCTGCGTAAAAATCCAATATGGCGTCCATATGAAAAAATAAAGTTGATGATGATTCTAAAAACCCGAAACGTAGAAAATAAAAATTGACTACTTAGTCATATTCTACAAAAAAAAGTTGCTATGAAGAAGTTTTTACGAATTTGAAAAATTTTTACTTAAAAAAAAATATGGCCGATTTTCGAAAATCCATGTTTCAGGTTTTTTCAAAATTTATCAAAAACGTGAATAGATAAAACCATGTAGTAAACGGGATTAGCTTACTAACATTATTGTCCAAAACTTTCCCCATTTAACCGATTTTCTATCTATCGTGGTTTCCAAGATCCCCATACATTCCCCACAAATTTGGGCACACTGTTTTTATATATATATATATATATATATATATATATATATATATATATATATATATATATATATATATATATATATATATATATATATATATATATATATATATAAATTAATTATAATAATTTAAATAATTAAATAAAAAAAATTTTTAAATTTAAAAAATTTGGGGCGGGTTCAAAAAAAATTTTGTTTTTTGGATATTGGAGATATGGGAAAAAACAAACATTTTTGGGGTTATTTAAAAGAAAAAAAAACTTTAAGAGATTTTCCAGACGTTTTTTTTCGTTAGACCATCATCAACTTTGTTTTTTTGCGGACCTTTTTTTTTAATTTTTTTAAACCTTTATTATCCCTTTACAAAAATGTATAACACTTAATATTTATTAAAAATGGGGAAACGCCCCTATAAAAATGTGTTTTTTCTTGTTCGTTCCTTTTTACCATTTTCTTGGGGAAAATATGTTTATTTAACAGAAAACTATTAAGTGTTATACATCTTGAAGGGGATTATAACTTTTTTTAAAAAAATGCAATAAACAAAGTGCCAAAAAAAATAAAGTTGATGATGGTTTAATAAAACGAAAATAAAAGGAAAACCCCCAAAAACGCTGTTTTGTAGAGCTTAAGAAGTGGCCAAGAAAGGCCTTTTTTTTTCCCAAAAATTTTTTTAAATAACGTAAAAAAAAATTAAAAAAAAAAACCCCAGCAAATTTCGGTTTTTGGGGTTTCCCGGGGAAGTACGGGAAATTTTACAACTTTCAAATGGGCATGTTGTTATGCACCAAAATGCGCAAAAATTTAAAAATTTTTTTTTTCCCCCCCCCCAAAGGGCCCCCTTTTTTTTAAATAAAAAATAAAAAAAAAAAATTTTTTTTTTTTTTTTTTTTTTTTTTTTTTTTTTAAATTTTTTTTTTTTAAAAAAAGGGGAAAAAATTTTTTTGTAAAAAAAAAAAAAAATTTTTTTTTGAGTTTATCAAAGATAATACAAAGATGGTTCATTTAAATGGGGGGTTTTGAATCAGTTCGAAGAAACAATGCCGTAAATGCGATTAAAATTAAGTGGAACCCCCCCCCCAGCGAAACAAACCGTGCGAATTGCCAATGTCTGTCGCATGTACCTTATTCGGAACACGAAGTAGCGAAAGCGGGGGGTAAAATTGTTTTTTTTCTAGTCGCGTTTTACCGCCAATAGTGCCCCCAAAAAGTTTAACTTTTTTTAAAAGATGGGGAAAATTTTCCCATGGACATCGGCTTAGCCAAAGTCCATTAGGGGTATCAAAAATATAGCATTGAATGGTTCATCTTATCCGTAGTAGTTTTTCTTTGGTTATATCTAACATTATATTTTAACGTTTTAACCCTTAAAAATCACATTAATAAGAAATTTTTTGAATTTTATATTTTTTTTAAAAATTTACGGTATAATAAATATTTAACTACCATAATTAACCTTTTTAAAAAACGCCCCCCATAATATTTACAAAAAAAATTGAAAATTAAAAACGATTTGATGATAAATAATAATTTTTCCCGGGGAAAAGCAAAAAGTTGCAAAACCCGCAATTATTTCCCACATTTGTAAAAATTTGGAATTGGGGGCTTTAACCCTCTCTAAATTTATTTTTTGGTGAATGCGCTGTTTGTTTTTTTAAAGGGGGAAAACTACCCCAATTGTCAAAACTTTTTGGGAAAAACATTTTAAACCTTAAATGGGTAAAAAATTTGGGTTTGGGTTAGTTGATTAATGATTGTTTTATGCTTTAAAAAAAAATTTTTAAAAATTTCAACCCCTTAAAAAAAAACCCCGTTAGAGCTTAAATTAAAAAAAAATTTTCCCAAAAAAAATTTTAATATACCAATGATTTAATTTTGAATGCTTTTTTAAAATATGTACTAATAATATTTCGCAACTTTTTTTGAACCCATAATTAACCCTTTTATAGCTTAATTAAAAAAAATTTTCCCCAAAAATTAAAGCTTAAAGATTTAATAAAAAGAATATTATGCCAAAAATTACCAATTTCATTTTTAAATTTTCAATCCTTAAAAAACCCCCACAACATTGCAATTTTATAAACCAATATAATAGAAAAATAGAAAAAGAAAAAAAATTTTAAACATAGCTCCTTTAGTTTTAATGATAAAATTTTTTTTCAAAAAAAAATTTTTTAGGGTTTTTTTTAAAGCTACAAGGCTATTAAAAAAACCTTTTTTTAAACCCTTAGTTTTAAAATGGGTGACTTTAAAGGGTAGAAT
>JAHBCN010002302.1:93902-158158 GCA_019359885.1 Listronotus oregonensis
GGTTCATCCAAATATCATCAATGTTTATATATTTGAAATTAGAAAAAAAAGATCTTTAGTTGTAACGCATAATATACAGGGTGTTTCATTTAAAAAAGTTGAAGTTGCCTATATTTTTCCATTTTTTTATTGCAATATTTTTTTACTGATAATTTTAAAAGATAATATGAAAAAAATCCTACAATTTTTATATGAAACATTTTTTTCTGTCTTTAAAAATAAAGGCCTCAGAAGCCACGTAAATATAATAAAAGACTCTGTACATTTTTTAATTATTTAAAGAACATCGGAATGGGAAAACCCGAACCTATCATTGCATATGAGTTTGGGTCCATTCTGATTTTTCTAGAATATTAAAGAAAGCGGTCAAAGTTTTTTTTACAATATTTTGAGAGTATCTCACTAATTTATTGATATTTTTTGAAAAAATGGTTTGTTAGTAACATTTGTTTTTTTTTATAATGAGACCTTAGCAAGTGTTCAATGATTCCAGAAAATTTCCCTCACTATCTTTCTTGCGTTTCGATAAAAAATTGTTTTGCCCATCCGCATTTTTAGCCGTTTCCGGAGTTCTAGAAAATCTGTAGAATAAACGCGAATCAAAACTTATCATCTAAGAAAATGCTTTTCAATGCACATCATTTAAAAGCTTAGAGTGTCTAGTTTCTAAATGAACTTTTTTTTATATAAAGTTCAATAATTTTTCAAAGATCAGGGAGATTCATCATACCAGTGACTCGCGGTAAGAAACTACCACATCTATTGTTACGGAATCCTATAAATAGCGGAGAAATCGAGAAATTTAGAAGAGATGGCTGATAGGCTCTGAAGAGGTCAGATCTCTTGTATACCGGGTTCTGCCGCCGTAGGCGTTCCCAGGTCTAAGTTTGGGGAACTTAAGTTATTTTTGTTTTGATTTTTGTTTAGTAACGTACTCTGGGTGAAGTGGGATTATAGGATTCCTATTTTTTTTATTTATCGAGTAGACTGGGTCGCAAAGAGACTTTGGGCCAGATTACTGAACCTGGTGTTTCCTTTGGTAGTTTGGAGTGGTGTCCTGCGCGCGGCCGTCTACGAAAGTATTTTCGGCCCCGGGACTTGGAGAGAAAATCTGCCGCCTTGAAGCGTCAGGCGAGACGGGCGCTCTGTTTCTCCAGGAGTTTAGAGGAAGAAGAAGTCGGGATCAGGTCGGCTCGCAGCCTGGAAGTAAAGGACTCGTCGGCCTGGGGAGAGGAAGAGCACCAGGTTGGTTTAGGAGGAAGGCCGTGGAAAGAACGTGGTTAAAGAAGCCCAGAGGGAAGAAGAAGGGACCTACTAGGAATTGGTCGCAGGCCAAGGTTGGCCTGGGGAGTGGTAGCACTTGGAAGTGCTGGGAGACAGAAGCTGGAAGAAAAGACCGAGGCCGTGGTCGGCCTTCGGAATTCTTTGCAGGAACGGGTGTCGGAGGACACTAAGGAACCTTTACGAAAGGTTGGAGAGTGGGCCGAGGTCGGCCGGAAGAGTGACGGCACCTGGAGGTGCTGAAGAGCCTCTTGGAAGTAGGAAGCCTAAGGCCGTGGACGCCGGCAGTGGATTTTGTTTAGAAGAGGATAGGAAGATAGTAAGAACACGTAACATCAAGATTTGGACTTGGCCCAGCCCGGCCTGAAGAGTTAAGGCACCTGGGGGTGCGCTACGGAGGAGACGTCCAGGAAATACCGAGGCCAGGGTCGGCCGTCGGTTCTTTTGGTTCCCAGGGTTAAGGGAAGGTGTGGATAGGACGTCTCTTCTGGATTTACCCTTGGCCGAGGCTGGCCTGGAGATTTAGAGCACCTGGAGGTGCTCCATGAAGAAAGCGCCCAAAAATAGTGTTTAGAACAGCAGGCCTAGGTGGCATGAGGAAGATGGAAGGAAATAAACAGCAACAAAAGGGACTAGGTGCCGCTGCCATGCCCGGTGAAGCCGGTCTGGGTATGGATAGCGAGGTAGTTCCAAAGCTTCATCGGTTTCGGGGTGCAGGAGTCCAGCTTCCGCAATTTGAGCTAGTCGGTGCACAAGGAAGACCTCGGAGACTCAGTGAGGGTGATTATCCTCTGGGTCTCCGACAAGAAGAGCCAATGCTGACCCCATACGTCGTAGAGAAACCATATAAAGAAGAAATACCGTAGTTGACGGGACCGATGGAGACACTATCCAGTGTGGATGGATGTGGTACTTGCGAAAAATATGGGTGTTGAGAAAAAAATGGTAAGGACCATTTTTGTAGATTTCTAGGCAAAGAGAGAGACAAAAAATGAAGATCATTTTTTATCTGAATAAAAATTCTCTAATTCGCATATTTTGGCAGATATTTGCGGGAAACTCATTTTTGAGACTTTGGGGAGCCATTTTCAGCGGGTTCACACGTCGGAATCGTGATAAACTTTTTCTCGCTCGAGAGCATACGCGAAGACCTAAGAATTTCGCCACAAATGAAAACTGTACAGATTTATTTACAGCTTTGGGTACTTTCAGGTCTTCAGTTACTGGAGTATAAAGAGAAAAGATTTGTTGTTTGTTTGTTTGCATTGAATAGGCTCCGAAACTACTGGACCGATTTGAAAAATTATTTAACCATTAAAATCCTACATTATCCCCGATAAACGTAAGATAGGAAAGAATTTTCGGAAAGTCACCCCCTAAAGGGGCAGAATGGGGCTTGAAAATGTGTATTAAACTTTATCATTTCTGGACTTAAAAGTATGAAAATTGGTATTTAGGCTTTTGATTAGGATTAAAAATGATAGATTTTTTAGATTACATCAGTTGGGGAGGTTAAAATGGGGATGAAAGTTATATGTACAGAAAAATTGTCATTTTTGAAGTTGTAAATATGGGAGTAAGTAATTAGACTTCTGATTACCCAAAAGAATAGGAGACTTAAGCTATGGATTTTAGGAAACCCTCCCCCTCTAAAAGGGTAGAATGGGAAGGGGGTAAGAGTTTGTGTGGAACTTTGTCATTTCTGGATTCAAAAGTATGAAAATTGTTATGTAGATTATTAATTACGACTTAAAATTATCTGTTTTAACATTTTTGAAATTACATCCCTTGGATGTTTAAAAGGGGGATGAAAGATTGTATCAAAAAATCGTTACATTTTCAAATTTTTCATATGGGAGATGGAAATTTCGCTAAAAATTGGTATGTAGGCTATTGATTACGATTAAAGATGATCTATTATATTTTTTTTTTTGAATTACATCCTTTTGGGGTAAGGGTTAAAATGAGGATAAAAGTTTGTATAGAAAAATCGTCATTTGTAAAGTCGTAAATATTGATATTTTTGATAAGGCTTTTAATTACACAGAAAAATAATTATATACAGTATTTTTGGGACTTCATCCCGAAGAGGTTAAAAAGACAAATTAAAGTTGTACGAAAAATTCACAAATGCCATTTATAATATGGAAAATGATAACAAATGAAATACGGTAAAATAATAATGTTCAATCGCAAGACTCGTGCTACGCTGCAAAGTGTGTGACGAAAGACGAAGCGGGGAGCGTGATGTGATGTGACGTAACGGAGTGTAAAGGGGGCCAGATACCTGAGGGCAAACGTCGTTAACGCACGTATCACGATCTTCTGGAAAATGACAATGGCACACAAAAAAAGTTGTCTGATATCGGGATGCCACCGTAGAATATTTTAATATTTTGGGTGGCTGAATCTGAATCCGGGGTCCGTTTGACCCCATCACGTCAGGGTCAAGGTAATTTTAAGGCTAAACTGAAAAAAAATCGCGGTCTGACCTCGGGATCCCACTATAGTATATTTTAGTCACTGAATACAAATCTCACGTCCAGGTTAATCTGGAAAAAACCGTTTATGCCGAGAAACCTGCCGAACCTACATATATTTACCTTTACCATAAGAAAAAACTACATATTGATACTAAAACAATCATTAGGGCCTCAAGGTGTATTTGTTCAATTGATTCGCGTTGTTAAAATTAGGAATAAACTTAGCAATTGTTAAAAGTTAACAACGGTTTAGAATGTTTAACAAAATGTCAGATTTTGACAGGTTGCCTACTAAAATCATTTGAATAACACTGACAATGACGTTTTGTTAAACATTTTAAACCGTTGTTAACTTTTAACAATTGCTAAGTCCATTGCTAAATATAACAACGCGATCATCACTCGGCCGTTAATGTACTAAGTGACATAGAAAATGCAAGTAAGAGTGCTGTAATTTTGTGCATACTTTTACAATTTTAGGTCTAATGATAAATAGAAATTGATTAAAATTTAAACTCGAAATTTCATAAAATACCTGAGATATCCCACCTTAATGTTAATAATGTGTCGAAGCTCCTCTGTTTGCTACACATTCGTTAAGTCGCCTCAGCATTGATTGGAATAGGTGACTGATACCTTCTTGGTCTATTATATCTCAGGCTATCTGAATTTGGTTTCATAGAACCTCCAATGTTTGTAGAGGGTGCAGTGAATTTTGTAACTTTTCTTCCTATCATATTCCGTACATAGATAGAGAAAAGGTCTGGAGATTGAGGCGGCCAATGAAGCAGATTTACACCGGACGCTTCTAAAAAGTCTAAACTAACAGTGCGACGTGAGGTCGTGCATTGTCATGCTGAAAAAGTAGATCTTGCGATGTTTACAAAAAGGGAAGCAGATGTGGTTGTAAAACTTCGTGGATATAGCGCTGGGCAGTCACGCTACCTCGAACGAATACTAATCGTGACCTGCCACCGTAAGCAATGGCAACCCATATCATAACACCCACGGTGCGATGAATACGCCATTCGATGGAAAATTAGAAGTTCCGTCTTTCACCACGTCTCCACCTTACTCTTGCACGGCCATCATATGTGTGAAACAGAATCTGGAATCATAGCTAAACACGACTAAGTTCCATTCCATATTCCCTTCAAGTCTCTTCCTACTCCCAACCAATCGTTGCAGACGATACTGTGGGGTCAGGGGTAGTACAAGATGGGGACGATATGAAAACAGTCCAGCATCAAACCACTGGTTTGCAACTGCCCTTGTTGTGGAAAATTGATCTCTAAGTGCTAGTTGCCTCAAATAACGACCATGTCGCTTTGTAGTCTGTCTGTGCGTCCAGTACCTCTAACTCGTCGATTTCGGACTTCTTGGAACCACGCTTGACAACATTCATTACAGTAGCTTCGTATCGATTCACCCAAATAGCGATTTTTTTTATATCCGGCTTTACGAAACCCGATTATCCGACCCCTCTCAAACTCGGAAAGTTGAATGAAATTAGCGCGTTTGCGTACTCTCGGCAGATGATCCAACACAGAAAAATTACTAATATTAAGTAAACATTCTTATATTTTTCGGATCCTGATATTAAAAAAAAATTGTATTTACAAGAAAAGTACTGGTCGGAATACCTTCAAAATTTTATCAGCGTATACTTTCATGAAAGCAAATAGATTTACAAGTTTTTATCAAAATTCAATAATTAATTCTGGGTGCTGCATTTTTAGGTCACTTAGTATATTTAAGAATGGGGTGCATAAAAAAATGGATCATAAAGTTTCTGGCAATATCCAGAATCATAATCTCTAAGCTTCTCTGAGATTAAAACAATTTATAAAATGCGGTCCTCACATTTTGCACACTAAATTCCATCCAGCCAGCTAAAAAAACGTTTTAAAAGTCTATGAGAATAATGAAAATTTTACATACCTAAACAGTTTTTTTTATCTTCAGCCAGTCTAAAACCTTTAAAACAGTGACATTTCTGGATTCCATTTGGAAGACACAAGTGAGCGCATTCGCCGTTATTTTTACTACATCTATTAGGTTTTATTTTTTTCATTTGTTCTTTTACATTACTTGCTTTATTATTTACAGGTATTTGAGAAGTTGGCATTACCGGAAGAACTAAACTCTTTGGTTCAGGGGCTAAAGCGGGAATTTCATTTATACTAATATTATTTCTTTTTAAATATGCGAAAGTTGTATTACTTGACGCCTTCGGTATTTTTTTTCTATGCCTTTTTTTTGTTTTTATTTTTCTAGTTCTTGGTCTTCTAGTGGTAGATATTTCAGTAATGTTTAGAAATTTACTTAAGACAATGTTCGTGCTTGGATCAACAGTTGTATACTGATCAGCTGGTCTTTTTTTCTTTTTTCTTCTCCTTTTTCTAAGTCTTTTATTACCAATAATATTGTTTTTTATTGTTTTTTGGTCTAAAATAACTGTCGGTACTGTAATAGGTAACGTGGCAGTGTTGGGAGTCAAAATAGTTATTTCATTATTTTCGAAAGACTGGACAGTGTGAGGATAACAGCAAATTTCTAAAAAAAAAATAAATATACAAGTTTATATTTATATATATATATATATATATATATATATATATATATATATATATATATATATATATATATATATATATATATATATATATATTATATATATAGGGTCTTTGATTATATTTACGTGGCTTCTAAGGCCTTTATTTTTGAAGACAGAAAAAAATGTTTTATATAAAAATTGTAGGATTTTTTCCATATTATCTTTTGAAATAATCAGTAAAAAAATATCGCAATAAAAAAATGGAAAAATGTAGGCAACTTCAACTTTTTTAAATGAAACATCCTGTATATGCGCTACAATGAAAGATCTTTTTGATTTCAAATATATATACATTGATAATATTTGGATAAACCATTTTTAAGATATTTTAGTTTAAATCTATTTAATTTGCTAATGTGGATATATTTATATATAGGTAGGTATATATATTTATTTGTCTATCCACGTGATTCTGAAGTTATGGCTTGAGCCATAAAATTTGGCACAGTGGTAGTCTTTAGCAGTGTCAGAACCTAACGAAGAACATTTTTTGAATTTCGCCCCCGGGACAAAAATAAGAGCAAAAAAGGGTTTTTTTACCGTTAGCCGTACGGAAGGCGTCTTACGGAGACAGAGGCTTCTTAATATTGTCTCTCGCCTGGCGGAGACAGGCTTTTCATCTAGTTATTAGTAAATTACAAAAAAAAGTTTCATATTAGTATCAAGAAAGCCATGGAAACAATAAAATTGTTATGTTGCTGAATTTGGTAAAGGTTTTCTCTGGAATAATAATATTTATTTTTGTGATTAAACATTCCTGCTAAAGTAAGGGAAGACTTTTTAATGAATGGAATTTTTTTAAAAACGTTGGATCCTGCTGCATAAACCTAGCTATTTCCAATGCATACTTAGGTCGGTCCTGCATGTTTTGTTTAGGAAGATTCTGAACGGACATAAATTTATAAGGAAAAAATTTTAGGGTTAAATTAATTTTATAATCTGTTTTATTAAGTTCTGATGCCGCATTCGAGATTGATATTTCAGGATTGTTTAAAATTATTAAAAGTAGTTAGTGCTAGTTCAATAGAAAAAGTATAATAATTATCCTGAAAAAACGAGGATATCCAAAAGTTTGTTTTCATTTCGTGCTGCAGTTCTTTTCTTCATTTTAAAGCTTTTTTGTTCAAATAAACTTTCTTATTATGTATTTAATAGTATCTATTGATGGTACCCATGGTTAAGAATATAATAAGTAATATTTCCTTTGCACTGTCGTCACATTATTATTGTTGCCATAAAAAACACGCATAATAGCGATTTTTAGTTCTTCTGAATAGCCAATCGACAAAAAAGCAATACAAACTACTTTTAATAGTTAAAATGATAAATTTCAACTTTATACAATACCAATACGTCAAATTTATTAAAACAATTTTATTGTTTTCATAGCATGCTTGATACTAATATGATTTTTTTTTCAATTGATTTATATTTTAAGCTTAAATATCTCAAAAATGGTTTATCCAAATATCATCAATGTATATATATTTGAAATCAGAAAAAAATATTTTTTATTGTAGCGCATAATATACAGGGTGTTCCATTTTAAAAAGTTGAAGTTGCCTATATTTTTCCATTTTTTTCAAAAGATAATATGGAAAAACCTACAATTTTTCTACAAAACATTTTTTTTGTCTTAAAAATAAAGGCTTCAAAAACCGTATATATATATATATATATATATATATATATAATATATATATATATATATATATATATATATATATATATATATATATATATATATATATATATATATATATATATATATATATATATATATATATATATATATATATATATATATATATATATATATATATATATATATATATATATATATATATATATATATATATATATATATATATATATATATATATATATATATATATATACCATACAAAGTAATCTTAACAATTAGTTAAAATAAAGTAGATTCAATTCCACCCAATAGAAAACATAAAAAATAACAAGTCTTTGGCCAAAAAATAGGGCAGATAATTTATCAAAATTTTAGCTAATTTTTGTTCAATAGTGTTTTTATCAAGCGTGCATAAACTATCGATATACCACTGTTTCCTTAAGATTTTTTTTAGTTTACTTTCACTTTTTAATTTTTTGATGTCGGATAATATTTGTTTTCCTAAAATCTAAGCAAATAGAGCCGTTTTTACCTCAAATACTCATTTTTTAAAATTAAACAAAATTTATTTTATAAATGATTACAGTCCACAAATAAAAAACGGTAATCGATATTTTTTCTAATCACATTTAATACCAAATGTGGTTTAGTTTGGTTATCATATTATCCAAATATTATTAATTATTATGTTTAATTTGATCTACCAAAAAATAATAATTACCGAAACTTATGACTTATGCACTTATACCAAATTTAACTTAATTGGATGTGTTTATATTTTTTCCAAGTAAACGTACGCCTATACAATTTGCTCAAAATAAGAGCTTTGTCTAACTTATTTTATAATAAAATGGATTCAGTTTGATTATTGTCTTTACCTAACATTTTTAAATGTTAACGGCCTAAAAAGTGTAGTTAACATATCCTATAACTCACAAAACCTAATTACATCAGTTATATATATTTTTTTTATTGTATTGGGTAGAATAATAAAAAACTAAAAATATTTCCTATCATTTAATAAGGGTCATTTTTCTTGAAATATTTGCAATATTAAGAATTCTTTTTTTGTTCATAAACGTTTGAAGCCATAGAAATGTGCTCGTTTGTATCGTTTTTCATTTGGATTTAATATAAATCAGTAAAACAAATTTTATATTTGGTGCAAAATTTTTATTATTAAAAATTTTAGCAAAGCGCTTTCGCTATTTCAACCATCATCGGTGCTATTCGTCAGAACAGAAAATCTAGCGAGGGCATACCAGCTTAAATTTAGAAATCACTAAAAAATATCACATAATCCACATTAAACACTTAAAAAAGGAAAAAAATGTACAATTCAAGAAAATCATCAGAGCATCTGTTTTTTCGAAATTTATATTTCCCCCCTCTTTTTAAGAATATAATACATTTTTTAGTTTTTTTCATTTGTTAAGAATCTAATTGGAATTATGTGATATTTAATTTTAACAACTGTTCACTGAAATACCGAAAGCCCTCTGCTAGGGTTTTTAAAATAAAAATTTTGAACGAAATATAAAGTTTTTTACTTATTACATTTCTAAGTGTACACAGCTGTAACCACATTTCATAGGTTTGATAACTGAAGAATAATCTAGAAAAAGAGACCATAGTTTAATAAATTATTTTAAAGTTTTCGTTAAAAATTGTTTTATTTGGAGAGATAACTTGATTCCTAAAAATAATAAATTACACTGGCGCTCTTCAGAGATCCGTGTCTCTACAAAAACTGTCTATTACAAAAGTTTACTTATGGTGTTTATATTTTATTTAGCCTATAATCTTAAAATTAATAAAGCCAAATGTATGAACAGAATCTAAGCACTTAAGAATAAGCAAATGCAATTATTCTAAATATAGAAAAGCATCATAATTAAAATATGTAAGTACATCTTGTTATTGCCATAAACTAAAACCTGCATACTTCATTTTTTTAATAACAGTTATAACAATACGAGTAATTATAAGTAAAACGTCCTCGTGCATTTCTTAATACAACAGATAATTTCTGAGTGAAAAAAGGTGTTGTGTTAACTTATATGATTAATATAATAATTACGGTAGTTGTACTAAATGCCACATCTTTGGCCGCCAAACTTTTTGTCTGCTGCACCACTTACCATGTTTTTTGATTCTGGGTAGACCTTATATTGAATTTTTGGAAAAATTTATTAATTTTAAATGTATTTTTGCCACCGGATATATTGCTACTCACCTTGAAAGATTTAAATTGCCGAACACCTTGCCAATCGTAATCGACCCCTGAATATAAACCACTTTGGTATCATTGTGCTACATTATCAGTTAACAAACCAGCTGGTATGGTCGAAAATGTCTAATCCCAGAATCTACAGGTATTCATCGTCGATCCCCAACCACAGTCGCCCTTATTTCGCGCTTTTTTTTTAGGACAGTCCACCAAAGTACCGTGTTATGTTTCAGCAAAGAAAATTTAGTTTTACTATAGACCCACAAAACAATGCTAAATTTTTGGTAATAGATTTGAACGCTCGCTTACTGGAGTGAGCGTCCATCGGCAGAAAATACGTTCACACGCGGCTATATAAACGAACACTGTTGCCAAAGCTATAACAATGGAAACAGTGATTAGGAATTATTTCTGAAGGAATTAGGCCAAATTCGTTGTAATAAAGTTTTTTTTGCTGTATAATACTAAAATTTTTATTATGTAAATTTTTACTTTGGAGAATTAAAATTTAAATAAAAATTATATTTGTAGTTGATGGGATACACGATATTAAATATGATTTAGAATTTTTTAAATTATTTTTTAAATTTATGTCAGCCACAATTAACAAGAAATACTGGAATTATAGAACAAAAATTATTATTCTTTTATTATTAGGAAATCGAACGATCCGATTGATTCTTTTCTACAACTTAACAATACATTAATGACTAGTTTTCCAGAGTTAAATACCTTTACTTTTTATTTGATGTCTTGCATATCGTGTTGTTGTTTATGTGTTGTGTTTTTTTCTATAGTGGTAATGATAAAACAATAAAATTACTTACTGATGTTTTTCAGGTGGGTTAATGAAAATGTCTAGAAATCGTTTTTAATAGTATAATTTCTTTTTACTTCCAACCACTGAATTGGCCTTTAACAAAGTGTTCATTCCTTTCATAACATTTTTTGACAAATTCGGAGATGAGGCCTCCGTTTAATTTTAAACATTTTACAAAATTAAAATTGTATTATTAAACAGCAAAAAAATGTTTAATTTATCAATTATAAGGAGTTTGGCCTATTTGCCGCAGAAATAATTAATTACTGTTATCATTATTATAGCTTTGGCAACAGTGTTCGCTTTTATAGCAGCGTGTAAACGTATTTTCTTCTGATGGAAGCTCGCTCCAGCAAGCGAACGTTCAATCCTATTACCAAAAATTTAGCATTGCTTTGTGAGTCTATATTAAAAACTATAATTGTCTTTGCTTTCACATATTTTTGCCAGTTTCATCAACAATATCAAGTCCCGAAAAATACAAATATCGCATTTTGCAGCATTTTTTAGACTAAGGCTAGTTGTCCAATGGGGCCGGAAGACATCCGAGTTCGCACGTCAACACACGAACGATCCTAACAAACGCTTGTAAGTTTCATTTTCCAAAGGAAAAACAACAGATTTTAGTAAGACACGAAATATTATAGACCTGTCAAGTTCTTGTATAAAACAAAATAAACGTCAAGTAATAAGTAACACATCCTATTCAAAGATGTTCGTTGGAAAGAACTATTCACCATATTAATAATTCCGCCTTAGCAAGGAAAATAAAAGACTTGATACGAGTTTGTTTACTTGACACAAGTAATGGTTGTATAATTTTTTAAATACATTTATTTGGTCAGTTCTTGTCAAATAACTTAAAACTATTCAGTTATATTTGACATTATTCCCAGTTTTAATACGTCAATAACAATACAAATTAAAAATAACAGTAAAAAACAACTAGTTTTTAACTTTAAACATTTTTTTAATAATAAAAAATACACAACTACTTTAGTTTATTAATGGCGTCAAAATGACAAAGTACGGAACTGACCGTCCGACGACCAATGTGTAAACAAAATACGTCTGGTAGTCCGTTCTGCGCACAATCGGAAACCCCGAAATTTAAAAATAATGTCCATATCATTTAACTTTTGAACTGCGCAACTGATAGTCTTTGAGGATCTATATGAAGGTCAGTATTTAAAACTAGGGATGTTGCGGATGCGGATCTTGTTTTTTTTTACAAGAAACTTATGCAGTCAGAAAATATCATTGGGTAAGATTAACTTATTATATTACTCGCGTCTAGCGACATCCCCGCTGGCAAGCTTCTTGACAGTGTTGACACACATTAGGCAGGGACTCGGCTAAAAAATTACATTTTAATGTGATAATTTGGGGTCTTTTTTAATACGTCCCCGCATTTATACGTCTGAAATATAATTGGGGAAAATAAAAAGCCGCTTTGCTAACCAGAACTAACCATGACCGACTAGAACTTAAGGCTTTTGAATTTGCCTAAATTATTTGTAGAAGTTATAAACAAAATGATAACAACGTATTAGAAAAAACCCGGGGAATATATAATTACACTTTTAAAAAAATATATAACTTCTACCATGTCAAAAATTTTTAAAATGTGTTAATAACTTCTATATAGGGATAATTAAGACAAATCCAAAAGCCCTAAGTTCTAGTCGGTATGGTTAATTTTGGTTTTAGCAAAGCGGATTTTTATTTTCCTCAATTAAATATCAGACGTAAAAATGCGAAGACGTATTAGAAAAGACCCATGATTTGCTTTTTTTTACAAATGCATTATTTACAAAAAGCCTACTTTTTAAATTACGCACCGAGTCCCTGCCTAATAAAGCATGTTTCATGTATCCACACTGTTAAGAAGCTCGCCAGCGGGGGTGTCGCTAGCGCGAGTATTATATTAGCTGGTGTAGGATTAGCTATATTTAAGTAAAGAAACACGTTTTACTTAGTTTAATTTAGTGTTTTCGTTATTTTATACTGTTTATAATACGTAATATTTTCCGAGACTCCCCCACGTGAGATTAGGTGAGACTGGGCGCGACCCCTTCCCCTCATAAAGGCCTCACGTAATTACGCCCCACTATCGCTCCAAAAAACTGCCAATTTTACTGACATGTTGGGTGCAAATTTTACTGACATATTAAAAATGACTAGGTATGGACAACTTTTAAAAAACAAAGTTAAAACCCCAAAAAATTAAATTTTAAAGAATTTAGTTTACTTAGTTCGTCGTAGACAAATAATTTTGCAATGATAACATTAATTTAATTTTTCGTTTGAATTAGGTCGATTTGTTTCTAGTAAGTAAGGGGCAGTTTATTAAAAGGCGGCTTAAAGATCTGCAGGTTTGAAGAGGAAGATAATACCTCTTGTAGGCTGCAGATACATGGTATAGACACTTTAATAATTAATGTGCGAACAAAAGTGGCTTCTTTAGATGACAGTAAATGGGGCAAATGAGTGTGGCTTTAATGGAGATGCAGGCAAGAAACTGTACTGTTTAGTTCGTCGGATCTGAAACCGTGGAAAAAATCTCCAAAAGAGAAATAGATTTCCAACAGGTCGTCGTGGCAAAAGCAACTAGCTTTATGGTGAGAGTGGGGTTATTAATAGGGCGAAACGGTTCCTCTCTGATTAGAATCAAGAAACTTACAGTTGTGGGAAAAGTCATTCCTCAAACATGGGACGAGTATTCTTAGTTTTGATTTACCAAATGTACAAAATATACAGGTTAGAAGAGGACAAAGACTTTCTTGCTCAAAAGAAAACCCAAACATTGTAAAAAGCTGTAAGCTGCTGTGACTAGTGATACAATGTATTTATGGTATTTAGGTCAATATCGAAGTAACGTCCACAAGAATAACATAACTTTTGCTCTGCAAAACATGTGCATAAGTATTATAATTTACAAAAAGATAAAATATTATTGAATGTTATTAAACTGTACAAGGATTTCGTTGCCCCAATCCCACTTGTTTTATAAATCAGACTTAGCGACCAGCTGAAGAAATTGAATTTGTGAGTAAAGCTTGCTACTTTGAATGTCAAGGATGAAGAATGGTTTCCCCTTAAGATGTTTTTATCGACTTTGATCAACTCTACTAATTTATCTATTTGAGCTCTACTACAATACTGAAAATGGAGTTTAAGGCACAACGTTTGAGTGGGATATTGTAAAAAGGAAGTTTGTTAAGGAATACAGCAAGCCAATCCTAGGTAAAGGCCTTACATACGTAAATAGTAATAATCTAAGATTTGTCAAACAACTCAAAAGATTTGTTCCTGTTATGTGAAACAAATGAAAGATCTGCTCTAGATCTTGGTCCTTGTCATAAGAAATCTACCAGAGGCGAATTGGGATAGATGCAAATTCAGAAACACTTTTTTTATACAATTGCTTTTATGCTATCGAAGCCAGGAAATTAATAAATATTATGAAAACAATAGATTCTTGTTTTGCTTAACTTTAAAATCAATTTTAGTTGCTAAACCTGCCATTTGACATCTGTAAAGTCATTCGAAACGTTTTTATTTGAAGGTTATAATACGGATTGTTTACAGTCGGACAACGCATAAAATTATTTTGTTTATAAAAATGTGATCTGCGTCCCTTTAAGCACAATGATTAAGTCGACAAATCGTCCCAGAAGAATTTCAAACACAGTTAAAAAATTTGAAGAGACTAGATCGGTTGTTGATATTTAAGGCATGTGCATCATTGTAACGTTCGTTCAGCTGAAAATATCGCTCCTGTAAATCAAAATGTGAAGGAAGACCCGAATTTGTCGATTCCTCAACGTGCTCAAAATTTGGGCTTGTCTGACGGCTCATTGTGGCGAGTTTTGCATTTGGCCTTGCATCTCCATCGGTATAAAGTCCAACTCACTAAGAACTTAAGCCTACAGACCATGGACAACGCAGAACATACGCAAATTGGGTGCTTGAACAACAAGCCGAATTTTCTTTAGTGATGAGGCTCATTTTACGCTCTGTGGCTACGTAAATAAACAAAACTCCGCCATATGGGGTTCTGAAAATCCTCAGGTGAGCGAAGAAAAGCCTTTGCATCCGGAAAAAGTGACCGTATGATGTGCATTATGGTCCGGTAGTGTCATTGGTCCGTATTTTTTTGAAAACAATCAAGGGACGACAATCGACGCCTTAACAGTGAATTCTGAGCGGTATAGACGCATGTTGACCGATTATTTTTGGAGAGAAATCAAAGAAGAAGATCTGGAAGACAAGTGGTTCCAACAGGACGGGGCCACAAGCAACACAACACAGGCCAACCAAGCTCTTTTGCAAGAGAAGTTTCAGGACGCGTAATTTCAAGGTTAGGTGATGTCAATTGGCCCGCAAGATCCTGTGATTTAATACCTTTGGATTTCTTTTTGTGGGGCTATGTGAAAGATCGTGTTTAAGCCAACAATCCTCAAACTTTTTAGCAACTTAAAGCCAATATTCGTGAAGTTTTAGCCGAAATATCACCTAAAATGTGCCGAAAAGTTATTAAAAATTTCTTCAAAAGGATTGAAGTTTGTAATAGGTCCCGTGGAGGGCATTTGAATGATATTGTGTTTCACATATAATGGCAAGGTTCAATCTTAATAACAAAATAAAAATTACGTCTCCGTCTAAATATTTTGTGTGTTTTATTTAACTTAGCAACAGTTGGAAACGGAAAATTAACAGGGCGATCAAGAGTAAAAATGACAATAGATTGGCTTCTCGTTTCGAGGTAATAATTTTAAAATTTAATTATTTCTTACAGAAACTTTTACTAATGTTTTTGGTAAAAACACAAAAATATTTGATAAGATTTTAAAGAACTATTTTGTGAGCTAGTTTTATGACAATATTTAGAGAACCATGGTTTATGATTGGAAGGTGTGAGCTCCTTTTTGGTAAGTGAAATGCCCAGTTAAGAAGTGGTAATAAAATCTCATAGATCATTTCGGTCACTAAATTGTACTGACAGATCAGATCTTTCTTTGCAAACCGAAAAGGGTTAATGTAGAATTATTAAGTTTTACTTTTAATTTAGTCATGTTTTAAACTTTTCATATTTATTCAAAAACTAGTCAATAATATACATAGTGAAAAACTATAAGTTATAATCTGTCACGTAAATCAAGCTAAACTAAAATGAATAAGTTTATTATGTATAATTCTAATATGAAGATGGGTTAAGTATGATCGTGGGAGCTTATTAAACACCTATTATAGTCGATAAAGTACTAGTTGTTATTGATAAGGTCAAAGTTACACCTATCACAAATAAAAAAGATTACATTTATTTGATTTTATTACTCATTATTATTGTTTTTTGATCAAGAACGGCAATGAAGGATTAAAAAACGCTGTAGCGAGTAAACGACGCAAGATAGTATGTGTGGCCATAAACAATTATAGTTTATAATTGTCTTTGGTGTGGCTTAAAATTTGAGCTTTGTGGAGGTCAGTTTTTGTGTGAAACATACAGAAATATAAGTTTCCTATCAAAACAAATTTAGCCTACCTAAACATACAAGGAAAAGAATAATTCGAACATTTGTTGTAATAGCTGAAGGTACCTAGTTAGGTACGAACTTATTTTTTATTAAATTAAAAAATATTTTTCATTTTCTGTATGTAGAAGAATTGCTATGTGCTACAACATTCCGATTTGTAGTGACGCGCCAAAAATATCTTTTTCTACGACCGTTCATATTTGTCTACTTTCGTGCATGTCTTCTAGTTCGGAAAGTGTCACTTTTCCGCACTGTAGGATAGTATATTACGAATAAGAGTTGTAGTACATATTCGCACGAATAAAGTTATACTACTTATACTTACCTAAATACTACAGGTACTTAAGATAATTGATTATCTCAGATTGTATTAAAAGTTCCGATGGATAATTAAAAAAATTTTTTAAGTTTGGTATGCATGTTATTGGCCATAAATAATATTTTTTAACCAGATTAATAGTCTTTATTAATAAACAAAAAAGAAAATAATACTAATATTTACAAAACATATTAACAATATTAATTAGTATTTGAAGTTTTATTATAGTAATTATGACATCATGACATTTTTGTTTGTACGTGGTTATATCACTGTAATGTATTATGGAAGAAGATATTTCTGATGTAGTGTGATAAAGTGTTTTGTTTTTTGTGGATACATCAAGGGATACATCACTATTATGTGTGATGGCAAAAAATATTTTCGAAGTGTTTTCTTTGTTTTTTATGGAGTTGTTAACATAGCCTTCTGCTACTGAAGACGATCGTCAACCACCGTGTCTCTTTAAATCCAATAAATCTCCACAGCATCGACTAAAATAGTTGCGGAGTTCTTGCGAAAGCAGTGTCCGGTGTACGCACATGGATTTTCTAATCCAAGGAATTTCGCAATATCTTTTGGTATACTTCCTAATTTATTTATCCCAACAGGTTGCCTGCTACATTTTTCATTTTGATATTTTAAGAAAAATGGTAAATATTTGTTAACAGTGAAATAAAAATTTTTAGAGTCAACAAAAGAACGTTAAATTTTTGTTTTTCGTGTTTGAAACTTTTATAATAAAGCATTTTCCAGTGTCCTCGATATCCTACATTTTTATGTTTCTAAGTTCTTGTTACAGCGATTTTGATGACGCGGCAACTAAGCTATTAGAATAAATCGAACAATAAGCGTTTTTCTCAAAACTACTTTTTCAAGCTGGCGTGCATGATTTCTCAAGTTCTACTGAACCGATTTATTTAAAATTTTGTGAGAAGCTTCTCTATACATTTCTTTATATCACCAAGCAAATTTAACTCAAGATTTTGATTTTAACTATTTTTAAAAAATTGGACTCAGACACCCTCCTAAACTCTGAAAATGCCATCCGTTGCCAACACGATTTTTGCGGCATTCAACGCCTTTAAACTTATATTTACCTCATACAATACAACATCAATTTTTTTAATGCTCATTCTCTCTCATATATCATGTCTTTTGATTTTTTGCCTTCTCTCATAGGGGGTGGTTTGATATTTTTTCGCATGCATGTAATATATGCAAAATATACAAGATCTTGCTGACCAGAGTATCCTAGGCTTTTCAGGGTCGCTGATTTCGATATTAAAGTCCATTAATTTGTATAACGTCAAGTTCAAGAATATTTAAAGTCAATGAATAAAATGCTAAAAAATTCAGAAAATATAGAAATATTTCTTTTTGGTGCTCTAACTTCTGAATTCAGGCTTTATTGAATTGCAAACCAATAATTTTTATTTATAAGAAGCTCATTTGATAATTTTATTCAGTTCAGTTTTAAATGACGATAACCAGAACAGTTCAACGTGTGGTTGCAACCAGGGCACCTCCACGTAGTAACGGTGGGCAACAAAGTTGTCTTATTATTCGTTCTCGGTCACGGCGTTCATGCCGTCATGGCAACCACACGTAAAAGTGTTACGAGAGGGGTTCGGATCCCCAAACCCGCGCGGCGGCTGGTCAGGGTGAAAAATTTGGCCTCTGTAGTGTCAAATGGTACAAGTGAAAAAATGACTGATAACTTAAATGAATCGAAGGATGATCAGAAAAATCACATTACCTTTCAGTCGAACGAGTCAGTCAAAGTCTCGTTGCCTTATTTGCCATTCTACAGGAAAGCTTTTTACGATACCACCTGCTAAAGCGAATCTTCATTAACAGAGGGCTGATTATCCAAGGGCGAACTCAATGTTGCAAGAGGCATTTAAAAAGAAACTTCTTTAAGGCAGATAAAGAATCCAGAGTCCCGGTAACTCCAAATTTAACGACACTAACCGGTGCAGAAGTTTTTACTTTGCTAATCAGCTTTGAGAAAGTGCAAGGAAAGGATCACTGAACTTCGATTCGCCTGGTGCTTTAAATGATACTGACTATCTCAGACTAACTGGAATCACGGTATCCAACTTTAATAATCTTTTTGAGTACGTTTAAGGCTCTATTTACAGCACACAGTACAGAAGTGCACGAACTTGTCTTGCGTTACTGTTAGTAAAATGAAGAACTGGTTTATCGCATTATATTCTTTCGACACTTTTCCAGATGCCAAAAAGATACATAGGCAAAGGTATTTCTAGAAAAGCTCTAATGAAAAAATTCGTTCCTCTTCATCTTGGCTGGGTTCATATGAACAGAAGAGTTTGCACAGAAGTACATGACATACATAGCAAAAGCCTTACTCGCGAACAAAGAAAATGTAGTTATAGTAGTAGCTGACGCTGCGTACATTTACATAAAAAAGTAGTAATTAACGACGTAGTTTTTCAGTACATAAGGGTAGGCCTCTAGTCAAATCCATGATGTTCTTTAGTACAACAGACTAAATTTTAGAAATATACTCTTACTTTGCGGATGAATTTTTTTTAATGCTAGCATTTTAAGCAGTGTAATTAAGCAGAAATCATCTTCTTTTCTAGAGTGGGTTATGCCTGAAGACATATCAGTCGTTGACAGAGGATTTCGAGACTCAGTTGACACGTTGAAGAGTATGGCCTGATCCCTAAAATGCCTCGCTTTCTAAAGAAAGGATCTCAACATGATACATTAAGTGCAAATAAATCTCGCTGATCACGAAAATAAGATGGGTTGTGGGATTTATAAATGGCCTAATAAAAAGATGGAAAATACTTGAGCAAATTATACCAAATAGTCAAATACCCTTCTTTGGAGACTACGTGAGAATAGTGTCAGCCCTATGCAATGCATACAGACCCTCTTTGTAGTTTAGAGAATGCTTGCTTTGAGTAAAAAAACAAACTCGTTACAAAAACTAATAGAAGATAATGACTGGGTCAGAAAAAAATAATTTGGAACATAATGAAGCAACATCTCTAGGAGAGTTTCCTTGTTTGCCAATTGATGACATCATAGACTAACAATAAGGGTATATCAGGTAAAGCAAGTATCTTACGTTAGAAAACACATCAATGATGATGGCAGTTATATGCAGTATGTACAGGGTGATCAGTTAAGGGTAGCGAGCGGCCATATCTCATAAGATATTGGTCGTATAGATTTAAGAAAAAAAAATCGTAATAAAAGTCGCCAGGAGAAATTACTGAAAATTATTTTCGAGTTTGTCAAACGTCCGCTAGAGGGCGTAACAACCAAATCCAAGTAGAAAAATGGAATTTTTATAGAATTTTGTCTAATGAACGTATATCGATGATATCATTTTTATATTTACTGACCATTTCCCTACACTTTTCGTCTTAAACGTTTTGTTCTATCTATTAAAATAAAGCGGTGGGGGAGTTCAATTGTTTTTTTAAACAAACCAAGGTTTCTCCCGTTTCTTTTGACCGATTTTAGCAAACTTAGGCTCATATAAAAGAGCATAATTTGCACTACAAAACGCTTATTTGGATTTGAATTTTTGACTTTTGCTGTCGCCGCTAGATGGCGTTAACTGAAATGATAGCAAATTTTTGAGTTTTTTTCAAAAAAATCAAATGTAATGGTATATTAGTTTTTATATATTTTAAGAGAGGATAAATTTTTCTATAATTTAATGAAAAGAATTTATTATCTACCTTTTTTTGAACCGTTGATATTGACCAAAATATAATTTTTTACATTAAAAAATGGCACGCCACTGTTTTTATCAAAATAAAAATTAGTTTTGTAATCTCTTTATTAGTTGCTAACAAAAAAAACCTCTTGACTTTTTTTTCGTTAGACAAACGGTTTTGGATTAAAAAAATAAAATAGGTTTACATACTGTTACCTTATAATTATCATTGTAAACAGTATGTAAACCTATTTTTTTTTTAATCCAAAACCATTCTAACGAAAAAAGTCGGGAGGTTCTTTTTATTAGCAACTAATAAGAGATTACAAAACTAATTTTATTTTGATAAAACAGTGGTGCATTTTTAATTAATAAAATTATATTTTGGTAATAACGGTTCAAAAATGTAGATAAATTATTTTCATTAAATTAGAAATATCCTCTTTTAAAAATATATAAAATAATATACCATTACATTGTTTTTAACTCAAAAATTTGCTCCATTTCAGTTAACGCCATCGGCGACGTCAAAAATTCAAAACCAAATAAGCGTTTTGTAGTGCAAATTATGCACTCATATGAGCTAAGATTTGCTAAAATCGTCAAACAAAGGAAAATTTGGTTTTTAAAAAAATGACTCCCCACCGCTTATTTTGATAGATAGAACAAAACGTTTTAGGCAATATGTAGGGAAATGGTCAGTAAATATGAAAATGATATCATTGTTACTTTCATTAGACAAATTTATAAAAATCCCATTTTTCTACTGTGTTGGTTCGCCTCTAGCGGACTTTGACAAACTCGAAAATTTCAAATTTCTCTTGGCGCTTTTTAAAATTTTTTTCTCAAATCTATACGACCAATATCTTTGTACCTTTGCTGATCACCCTGTACATAAGAGCAAGATATTATATTGAGAGTAAAGCTGCAATTTTGCAAAGCAATACCAACTATGGATAAAATACAAAAATAATAGTTTTGACCCTATAAAGAGTTAGTACTGTCAATGTAAAAACGGTGTTCGTATAGTAGGATGTTGTGCTTACATAGCGTCTGTCATTTGGTATTTGGGATATTATAGACACTAAGAAATCACTTCCCATTACCATAGTGATAGTTACCCAGATTTTTATTAGGCGCTGCGGATATTGAAATGTCAGATGAAACATCTGAAGGAGATGAATAAGAAAATGATTAAAAAAAAATAAAATGAATATATTACATCATTGTAAGTGCCGTATACAGGAGGGCTAGCTGAAGGCTAGCCTTCCGGATCTGGCTCTTCAACATATCCAATATGACCGACCAAAAGTCTAGGTTGTAAGACTTTGTCTTGGGAGCACACCTGTAAATAATTGACGAAAAAAACAAATATAAAAAACTACCCAAAGGAAACATTGATCTACCATGTCCACGACGTTGTCTCTGGGTAAGCAGTACTAATATCACCCGGCTGATGAAACGAGCTTTATTTCAACTTAAAGAAATCTAAATTTTGAAGTAAGAGCACCAAAACGAGTATTTCCATATATTTTCTGGATTCTTTTAGCATTTTATTCATGTAATATTCAAATGATCTTAAAAATCACGTGATATAGATTAATGGGCTTTAAAATAAAAATCAGTGATCCTGAACACCCTAGAATACTCTGGTCAACTCCGGTCTTGTATTTTTTGCATTACTCGCATTGAAAAAATATCAAACCACCCCCTAAGGAGGCAAAAAATTAAAAGACATATGAGAGATGATGAGCACTCGACAAAAAATTGGTATTGTATTTTATTAAACAAATTAAGTTTGAAGGCGGTAAGTGCCGAAAATAACGTTTTAGCAAGGGATGGCATTTTCAAGTTTAGAGTCAAGGCTTGGGATTCGTTAAGAAAAATCAACTTGTTTTTATTGCTTATAAAATAGTTATCTAATTTTTTACTTAGAATGTTTTGGAAAACCGCCCAAATCGACCCCATCGTTTTACGTTCATGTTGAAACATATGTATAAAAAATATTGGTGTTTTTATGTCATGGATCCATCTCTTTACACAAAACGTGGCAGGGGTAAGTTATTTATTTATATTTGATTTTCTTAGAATTTTTATGTACTTTTTCTGCACAAATATATTTTTACATATCTATAGACTATAGTATATAAGAAAAAGGGTCTATTATGATGTTACTGTTTCCAAAAAATGCTTTTGTTTTGCTCGTCCGTTATAACGGACATTATGCATCCAGGATAGTTCACATTTTATTTTATTTTTTAGATTGCCCCTCGCAGAGCTTATCCAAGCTCTTGAAGATGATGAGTCGCAAGAGCCAATTGATATATTTACGATACCACCAGCAGAAAAATGACGATACTGATACTGATGAGGACCTTAGTGATGACGAACATCTAGCAGATTTGAATTGTTTGGGTCCCCGAAAAGCTTCAGACACAATGTGAAGTTCAACCATAGAAGCAAAAGAAATGTTAGACGACTTTCAGCAGAAGAATCGGATATAGAGATTCAATCAACTCCATATATTCAGAATAAGGATGAGTTGGAAGTTTCAAAATCTGGTGACTCTAGCGATGAAGATGTGCCCCTTTCGAAATATAGACGTCGAAGTGAAAATGAATCCTCAGTTACTAGCACTTTACCTGCCAGTGTTACAGAAAAAGTTGCTAATAAAAAAACTTTCACTTGGAAGAAAACAATACCTGCTTTCAACATAACACGGGAATGTGAAGAAGTTCCACCTTCGGATGCTGTCAAAGCATGCAAAACACCAAGAGAGTTTTTTCAGTTGTTTTTTACTGAAGACCTGATAATGTATATAAAAGGTCAAACAAACATTTATTCTGGACAGAAAAACAACTTCTTGAACGTTACATCGGACGAAATCTATGTATTATTAGGGGCACTCTTATTTTCTGGATATTCGAAGTACCCTAACAAGAGGATGTATTGGTCCAGCTTACCAGACGTGCCTGTTATCCTACAAAATAGTATTCGGCTGAATAGGTTTGAGTCAATCCTGCGACATTTTCATCTAAATGACAACAGTAGAATGGGAAAATGAAACGGCAAGTCTGAAAAAAAAGAAAAGGTTATTTGGTGTTGGTGGCGATACAGTTTATTTCTCTAATAAAACAAGGAAATATTCCTCCAAGAAAAAGGTTTCAAGATTTTCTTCGATAACTACTCTTTCAATTGGTCTACTGAATCATCTAGCAGAGATGGGCTATTGTGCCACCGCTACAATACAGGAAGGAAAACCGCAAAATGCCCTCTTCCCGCAAAAAGTTCATGGAAAAGCAACCAAGAGGATACTATGAATATCAGACAGATGCAAGTGATACTGTGGCTCTTATAAAATGGAAGGACAACAAGGTAGTTACGTGTATAACAAATTATGACAGCTTAGATAGAGGAACATGTACTAGGTATTCGAGAGATGCGAAAGAAAAATTACAGTTCCAGAGCCTAAGCCATTAGCTAATTACAATAAGGGCATGGGTGGTGTCGATAAGATGGATCAGGCTGTTTCCTCATACAGGACTAGAATACGCCAAAAAAATGGTGGTGGCCCATTTTTGCCTATCTTGTCGACATTTCAGTATCAAATGCTTGGCTTTTGATGCGAAAAGTAGGACCCAAAGAATCAATTCAGTTCTAAAGTGCCTGCTTGAGTTTAGAAGATCTATAGCCTTGGACTTACTTATCACTCATGGAACCCCTTCGTCTCGAGGGAAGGTTATATTGCCACCAGTGAAAATATAAGATTTGATGGCCGCAACCATCTGATTGTCTATAATGAAACTGAGAGAAGATGCGGCTACTGCAGCAAAAAAGCCTATTTTATTTGCTTAAAGTGCAATGTTGGGCTTCACCCTAAAATTTGTTTTAAGAATTATCACACCCATAAGAAAATTGGTGTCTATTTAAGTACTTTATTATGTATTACGTAATATATCATATACAGTATTTCCTGTATTTCATATGTATTTTATGCATATGTCCGTTATAACGGACGCCATTTTTTCCAAATTAAAAAACCAAAAACACCTATGACAATTTTTTTTTCTTAAAACTGGACCACTTAAGAACTACCCTACAAAATTTCGAAATTTAGAGACAATTTTAACTTCATGCAGTAATGGGTTTTAAACAAATTTAAGTTTAAAGGCGGTAAGTGCCGAAAATAACGTTTTAGCAAGGGATGGGATTTTCAGAGTTTAGGGAGGTGTCTAAGAGATTGGGGATGGTTCGTTAAGGAAAAAATCAACTTGTTTTTATTGCTAGTCATTAAAAAAATAGTTATCTAATTTTTTTACTTAAGAATATTTTGGGGAAAAACCGCCCAAATCGACCCCCATCATTTACGTTCATGTTGAAACACCATGTATAAAAAAAACATGTATTTAAAATATTTCCATAATATACATCAGAAAAAATAATCTTAAAGATTTCATAAAAAAATTAAAAAATAAAAAATAATAATATTCTTTATTGTATCGACAGAGTCACATACAAAGTGGAAAGTACCGCCAGTCGTATTTTAATAACCACCAAAAATATATATAAATATTAATAAAAAAAATAAATATAAATAAAAAAAAATATTTCCCTGAATCTAGAATGAAATGTTACAACCAAAACCACTCAATTAAATATTTTATTAGATCTGAGTCATAGTTTTTTTATGTAACAATAGAGAATTAGTTTTTGTAACCAATAATAATCAAAGCATACTTTATTATTGTAATTAAAAATAACAATATCCATAATATACAGGTATATTTCAAATATTGACGGGTTAACTGTACAAGGTGAAAGCTTTTGTTAAAAATAAATGACTAAAAAAACAAAAGAAACTGAAATTAACGAAACAACATTAGAGTTTTTTTCCTTTTTATAAAATCGTCTTCGCTATCTGGCAACGTCGCCGATACTTCCAACAAACGAAGGTTACTATTTTTCCTCTAGATTTCAATTTTCATTCAGTGTGTCCCAATAGTAGATCTGTTTGTTATCAAGTACAGTGTAAAACAGGGTAGGAAAGTGTAGAACTAAGTGTAAATAAGTTCCGTATTTGATTTTTATACCAATCGCGCTTTAGACTTATTTCAGAAATTAAAAAATGGCTTTATGGTTATGTTTCTAAACAAAAAAAATTAAGTCTTGTAAATGCATCTAACTTCACTACTTCGAGATTTAGAGTAATTAAGTAAAAACTAGTTTACACCGGAATTTATACCAAACACCTAGTCCTAAATTACACTGACAATAGCAAAGGGTTTATTCACAAAAAAGTGTAAAATAGTGTACACTATTTCTGGATAACAAACAGACCTAATTCGTGAGATAACTTGACATTCCGGGACTTTTGAGACACACTGGCAAAACGTATATTTTAAAAATTCCATAATCTGACGAGATATGTCTATTGGGAGAGGAGAGGGAAATTAGAAGGGGTAAATAATCAAAATAGCCATTTTGACAAAATCAAATATAAAAATTTATACTCCCAAAAAGGTGGAAATAAAAAATAGTATTAAAAAAACAGTTTCATAGGTCAGCTATATAAATTATTTATTATGCTACTTGACATGACATAGTATCTTAGTATCTACAACTACATACGAACATAGTCAGATATTAATTTTACGGGCTTCCCGGCAGCGAAATCTGAAATTACATTGTCAAAGTCCACTTCGTTTGCTTAATTATCCTCGATTGATAATATTGCCAAATTAGTTAACCTTAACGAACTCATAAAAGTACCCAAGTAATTCTTGATTAATTTCAATTTTGAAAAGCTACGTTCACCGCTAGCTACAGTGATGCCTACTGTCAAAAATATCCTCAGCATTATAGCAATATTAGAAACGGAAGTACCCCAACTATACTGTTGTACAAACTAGAGAAATTTAAGCGGCCCCTTAGTCAAAATTCTGCTTCTCTATTTGACGCACGGACGAAATTTTGGAGTTTTCACATTCTCGTTGAAACTCTTCTATATCAATATCATCTGGTGCTTGGTCCAGTTTGCAAATGTATTCAAGGTACAATAGGTTTAATGGCGTTAAAAAAAGAAAACTTTGCGTCAGATCATGCAGCTGTTGAAATCTTGTTTTGATTTTCTGGATAATTCTGTCTACAGAAGTGAACATTTCAGGCCGCAGTTCCAACTTATATGACAAATTAGCATCCGCTTCCCCATTGTCATTAGGAGGGCGTGTTTTCTTCCTTGTGCGGCATTGTGTAACCTCAATGCCCTGTTCTTCACATACCTTTTTTGCAAAAGTGGATGCACCATGAACCAGGTCATCCCTCTTTTTCGCCAAGAAGATCTTTAAAGCCTTAACTTTAGTGGAGCAAGAACTAATATAAAGGCCTTTTGTCTAAAGATATAGCTGAGTTTCATTAATTTTTACAAGAATTGCATTTCAGAGATCTGAGATAGCATAGAAATGCAAATGAGTGCATGGCAGTCAAAATACAACCAGCGTCCGATCTGGTTGTCACATTTTTTGTCACATCAGTCAAAAGCTGAACATCCAGGATTTCTGAGTAATGGTTCTTCATCACATTAACTGCATCATGTCTGGCGCTCCATCAAGTATCAATTAAGCGCTTCACACCTTGCTTTGTTACAGTAGTCAGGGCATCCCAGCTAGAAGTCGACGCGACGATGAGAAAAATACAAAAACGCATTTCAAATAAATGATTTAATCAATGACAACCGTCGCAGCATGTACTCCAACCAGGTTCAGGGAATGATTTGTGCATGCCACAAACTGTGATTTCGGATTCTCCTCTTTAATCCGTGCTTGAACTCCACTGTGTACACCATACATAACCGCTGCGTTGTCATACGCTTGTCCTCTACAGTCCTGTATATTCAGTCCGTCTGATGTAATCTTGTATACAATCATTTTCGTTAGTTGCTTTGAATTTTTCCCTTTGCTTCTATAAAGTCGACGAAAGACTCCACTACCTCTACTTGACCTTCTTCACACTCCACATACCGAAGCACCTGACTAACTTGATCTTCATGAGACAAATCTGGTGTGCTGTCAAAAATTATAGTAAAATATTTGGCTTAATAACTTTCCCGCAAACTTGATCCGCCAAAACTTGGATGAATTCGTTTTGTGTCTGAGGTGACAGATACGAGACTTGGATTTTGCTTCCAAGCTTAATCTTCGTAACATGTTCGCATAACATCGCGTCATACTTTGCCAAAAGCATTAAGAGTTCAAAAGAGTTGTCTCTGTTTTCACTTGCAACGTTTTCATCTTGTGATTCACGATGCTCACGTAGTGCTAAGTTTTGCTTCGCCAAAAACCGAATCACGTCAAGCAATCTTATTAAAATATCCTTCCACTTATTTTCTTCTTTGCATGTAATTGTCAACTCCGCTCATCGATCATTGCTTCCTGGTTGATCCTCATTTTTAATTCCCTCCACTTAAACAAGTTGTCATTGTGTACTTTGCTGGACTCATGTTCATACACCTTTGGATTTATCTTCCAATATAAGTTAAACCCATCCGTGGTGCTGAATCCTAAACCAGTGTCCTTTATTTTTATAGAAGAAAAAAGACGACAGCAAATGCAATAGAGGGACTTCTTTGCTGGCGAGTATATCATCCAAGACCGTAGGATTCTTTCACCATTTGGTAGTTCACGGAAGAACCAGTCACGGGTTAATTTCCTTGTTTGTCCTTTTGTAGAGGTTCCTGGATGACTGACTTCTGCGAATTCACTATTCAAGTGCTGAACAGCAGCTAAGCCTTGCTGTCCTGGGAGCGTCCTAAGATGATCGGTTATCACAGCTGGCCATTTACCGACATCTTTTAAATCGGTACATGATTCTTGAACAAAATCAGCTTAAGCTTCATCTTCCAAAAGATCAATTTGTCAACCTGAGTTAGGACTCCCTTGTCTAAAGGGTTGTTCAGGTCGGTCAGGCGAATTTAATCAAGTCAGGGTTGCAGCTTGCTCCAATGTTACTGTATGCTGGGAATCCTCCGCTTCGGTCAAAAATTTGATATCCATTACAGTATTCCTCTGATTTTGGTCGTCTTGAATGTTACTCACTGATTGACCAGCACTCTCTTTCTTTCTTCCCTTTCACTTTTTTCGAATAGATGCTCCGCTTTCTTTGACTCTCTTCAAAGAATATTGGTGCGAGTTGCGTTTTCGTTTTACGCCGTAAAACTTACAGGCTCTGTTAGATTAGTGAGACTTACACTAGTTACACTCTATTTTTTAAAAACTATATTTATCACTAAAATCCACGATACAATTAACAAAATATTAAATTAATTAATCTTTAACGTCCTAAATTTCTTAACTGCTCGTAATTCTCTTTAGTCTATTTCCAATGCTCGCTCACTATTGAATGACTCGGCCGCTCTTCTACAGCCTTATATGTCGTGTTCCACACCTGTTCTAGATGCTTTTGAAAAATGTAATAATCTTCTAGACTCTGATATACAAGGGCACATCCATTAGTCCCGGCTATACAGGGGGAGTTCAATAAGTTAATGACGTTACTGATAGTTTCATGTGGAGCACATGGTTATATATGAGGAACAGGGCATATCTCTGTTACTTAAAGCCCTAGGAGGTTAAAACTTCGCCCCAGAGGGTTATCTCAGATACCCCCAGAGGCGGTGTTGCCACGTCTTCCAATGTTTCCCTAAATCTAGGAACAAGTGAATCTGGTAACACCGCACATCCCTCGCTTTTGTAGCAATTTTTGTCGCCCCGCCCGCCCTTGGAGGGTCGTCGCCATGGGCGGCCTACCACCGCCTTGCTACGCCACTGAGCCCCCTCTCCACCAAGAGGCGACATTTTTTAAAGTTATTTAATGTTTTTTTCTCAAATAAACGTCTATTTTTGTTTTTTCTTCAGTGCTGAAGCTTGCTATATGTACCTAGCTATCTGACTTAGGTTTATAGATTTGTTGTTGCACACTATTTATTTTAACTCATTATTTGTAAAAATATTCAAGAAAAGTTATTTCGGAATAATTGGTTTGTATAAAAAATATTTTAAGCACCCGCTATACAGGGTGTCCCTTAGAAGTTATTTTTAAAGATATCGTTAAAAAATGGAAGAGTATTCCGATTTCATCGATAATGATTAGGGCCCGGATTTCGGTAACGAGCTTGTTTCCTATACGTTTTTTATGTCTGGTAAATTCATTGGCGTGCGTATTAAGGAGATATTAATTTTAAATAAATTATAAAAAATGTAAAATAAAAAAATAACAGGAGTGTTTTACAATTTATTTGCATGATATAACTAACGTCTTTAAAGTTGGTTTAGGTAAAATTGGTTCTTTTATAATTTAAAATATCTCTAAGTCTAAAAAAGCTCCTTTCGACATCACAGCTTGTAACTGGAGTAAAACGAAAATGATTTTACAAGTCAGTTTTTTTATTTTGTAGTGCCTCAAAAAAATGTTTTATTTCTAAAAATCCTGGATTTCTTTCCAAGATTTTTTGTACATACAATTTTAATTTGTCACCAATTTTATTAGGAACAGATTTAAGCTTGTCTATAGTGATTTGAAATACATAAAATGAAGGCACTAGGGGGGCATTTTGTTTTTATAACTGTTCAATCAAATCCGGAAGATATCCAAAATTTTCAAAAATAAATTTTAAATCCGATTTAACATTTGGTGCATTTATAACAGCTTTACTTTTTTTCACACTTAAAGCATTATCTTGTAAACTATCGATAACATTTTTTTATCACATTATAATTTTATATATGTAACTGCTGATAGCCATATTCCCCACCTTGTAATAGCAGGTTGTGCGGTAATGCGACATTAGAACACATATCTTTAAATTTTTTAATACGGGCAGGTAACTTAAGAAAAACTTATTTACCTTGATAACTAAAGTATCAATAAGTGGATAAAAGTTACGTACCATTTAGCATATTCTATGTAGGGCATGAGCTAAACATGTCAAATGAAGCAATTTGGGAAAATGTTCTTTTAACTGTCGTCCTGCATTCAGCATATATGCAGCACTATCCGAAAGAAACAAACCGCCACTTTTCTGAATACTAGTGACTGACAGTAGTAAAGTAATACTTTCTACTACAGATGTTGTTATTGTCTGACTACTGGTTTACTGTTAAGTAAATATTAGTTTACAGGTTCGTGATAAATCTTTCCTTGATATCAGTGGTTTCATCGACACGAAACCATAACTTTTTTTCTTTCAGATTGTGTCGTATTTTGTCCATACTTTGTAAATAGACCTTATTAACATAGTTTTGTACAAAGTTGATTCGTCTGGTACTTTTATGTGGGGGTGTTTATTCCAAAAATGTCCTCGTGGACCGATAATTTATTATATGAAGAAGAATATCAGCTGCAATAAAAGCTTTACCCAAATCCATTCAGAAGTCTGCGTTTTATACATAATGTTCTCGTTCGTAGATTTGGATGGCCCCGGATAACTTGTCTCATTACTAGGGCTTGGATTTCTCTTTCGAGCCAGAAAGTATTTCTCTTCTTCCAATCTATATACTCTGTATGTATCCCAAATTAGACCTTCTTTAGAATATTGTTCTTATGTCTGTGGAATGACGTCTCCTACAACTCATTCAGAGAAGAGCTGTTCGTCTTATAAATAATTCCACGCTTACAGAAAAGCTTCGTCCTCTTGCCCACCGACGAGCTGTAGGGGATCTATTGCTCTTCTTTAGGTATTTTCGCGGTTTCTGCTCAGAGAAGTTGGCGAGTATAATACCTCCTCTGGCAGCTCCCAACGGAGCAACACTTAGTGCAACTTTTATGCATCCTTTTACAGTTTAACTAGAGAGGCCCCGAACTTCCTGCATTCGTAGTTCTTTCATCCCTATAGTGTACAGACTATGAAAACTGCTACCCGCAAAAGTTCCCTTCTTCTTTCAGTCTTCAAATATTTAAGTCCCGTGTGAACAAACTCCCTCTCACCACACTTAAGACACCAACGGTACGTTAGTGCTTGGGCCACAGCCTTCGTGGACTGTCCAAAGATAAAAAACATCTCTTTTACTTTCAAATAAAAAAGTAAAATATGAAAGGAGCCACTCCAACTTCATTTTTTTTTACTTGTATTTATTATTTATTTGCCTGTAAGCGACTTACACCTGTTTAAATATAACAAATTATTTTGGCACAAATATAACATGATTTACCCTGTGATTTACCCTATGTAACGGAACTGGTTTTTACGAGTTCACAACAATGATTTTTAATAGTATGTTTTTTACTTGTGTCTGTTCTTAATGATATTCTGAATATAATTATGAGTTACTTTATTTTTAAAGCTAGAAGGCTTTCAAGACATTTACACAAAAGTTATAGTAGTTAAGGTTTCATTTTTAATTTTAATTTAAAATTCCTAGTACAAAGCAGACTGTTTGGTTATCATACGTTATAAGTTCGAATCGTGCGACCGATGATCCTTCCTGATTAGTTGGTCGTTTGGTTGGTTTATGCTGGGTTTGTCGCGTGGTCATATTTGCACTGCAGCCTATTGGCTTATTGTGTTTCATTTTCTTGTTATAGAAGTCTGCCTCCCTTTATCAGGTCCAATAATTGTCTATCAAGATGCTTATACGGAAGAGGAATTTTGCTTTGTATATTTCCGAACAGTACATACCTTCGGTACGTCAGTGCATTACAGTCGTATGTTATGTGTTAGGCTGTTTCCTCCTCCTCCCCGCAAAACCTGCATGTTGTAAAACCATTATGTATGCCCATTTTCTGTAAATGTTTCCTTAGATGACAATGACCTGTTAAAAGTCCTTTTAGTTGTCTTAATTGAGTACCCGCCAGAAGGAGGACCTCAGCTGTTTCTTAATTTTCTGTGACTTTGACCAGACGATGCTTGCCAACGATCCAAATATTGTTTTAGGGACCATCTGTCTATTGTTGTTTTTATTGCCTGTTTTGATAGTCCAAGGACTGGCTCTGGGCCATTGATATTTCTAGATAAGCCGGCTCTTGCTAGTTCGTTTGCTTTATCATTGCTTTCTATTCCCGTGTGTCCAGGAACGGAGGAACCCAGAGGATTTATCCTGTTATTCCTGGCGGCAAGTTCTTTTAGGTGGGCCAGGTACTCCATCGTAATTTTTGATGTAGAATAATGGGAGTTTAAGGCGTTTAGGTTGGCCTGACTGTCTGAGCAAAGGCGTGTTTGGGTTGTGAAATCCCCTTTTTACATTCACTTGAATACACGCTTGAATAGCATTAATTTTCGTTTGATATACTTTGACTTGCTTGCCTAATGGAAAGCCGTAAGTCGCTCACAGCCTTACCCCAAATACACCAGCACTCACTCCATCATATGTCTTTAAGCCTTTGGTTTACCAAAGCAGGTCCCTGGAAAGCGATGAAGGTGGTTCTTTTATCCATATGTCAAGATCGACGCTGACTATATGGTTTGTCAAATTATACACGGTTGTCATGTGATCTGATCTCATATCCAAAAGCTGTTTGTGGATAACATCCGCTGCCCTTGTGTGACCATATTTTTTAGGATTTTGTTTCTACGTCCTGTCGTTTTTCATACTATAGGCGCTGGTGATAAAAATATACAAGGAAGTTAAGTCCAGGATAGTTCACAGCCATAGAAGCTGTGCTTTTATGGCTATGGCCGGTGGCGAGATGGACGCCCGTCAAGGGAGCAGCTACCTGGGGGCGCATAATCGGCCAAGAATTTTTTTATCAGTTCTCAGTACCGCAGTCATATTATTAATATTTATTGACAAGATTAATAAAATAAATAAAATACAACAGAACAATTTTTTAACAAATTTTCAACTTAGAAACTTAATTTAATTATTTTTTATATATTAAGACTGAAAAAAATTAGGAATTATTAATAAAATATCAATTTTTCATAGCAAATATTTCAAATAGTTTATGTAAATACATGTAATATAAGTTTTTAATAGAATGTTTTACTGCATATTATTTAATTGATTAAAGTATAAATGTTACGTTAGTAGACCTGCTATGCACAGTATATTTATAACTACGATTTTATTGTTAAGAAAATTTATTCTAAGTTTAATTATCCGCAGATAAGGATGTATAGTTAATTTACATCCCACTTCTTTTAGTTAGATAAAAACAGTTGTTTTATGTAAATCATGTCTCTTTCAAATAGTAGGCTAATATTTCCATATAAAGAAAATATAGAATTTGACACAAATTCCATCACAAAATTATTTTAAAGAAACGAAATTATCGGATCAAAAAACTTTAAACCTACAACTTTGCACTTTAATTTTGTAAAATTTCCGGGGAAAACCACCGGACTTCCGTTTCCCCAAATTCCCCGGTGTCTGGGGGGCGCAAATGTTAAGCCCCGCCAAGGGCGCGGCCATACCTAGATATGGCCCTGGTACAGACATGTCAGTCTCTTTAGACGGTTTAGCCTCATGACTGTCGATCCTTTTTAATAATTCTTCTCCAAACTATACTTTCGAGAAATTGAGGAACAAATAAAGTAAAGACACATTCTTCACCCTATGGATCTATACGGCCATCATAAGACCTATGCTAACCTACGGTGCTATTGTCTGGGGGCAGAAAGCCCAGCAGACGACAGTCATCCGAAAACTAGACCAAGTTCCGAAATGGCTTGTCTCAGCATCACTGGAGCCATGAGAACAACACCAACTAGGGTCATGGAGGTAATCCTAAACCTCACACCCCTTGACATACTCAGCAAGAAGGTTGTTGTGACGGTTATGCTGCGCCTCCGCACTGTTGGTATAATGCCCGATGTAGGCGCACAGAGACGTGGCTTGTGGATTGAGGCGATAGGTTCGCTTCCACTACTGCAAGCAAAACTCGACTCTATTGCGCCATATTTTGTTTTTAACAAACCCTACAAAATCGACATCAAGGAAGAATCGAACACAAACGTGGCAGGTGTAATCAACATCTACACAGACGGTTCGAAAACAAAAGAAGGTACAGGATGTGGAATATATTCTAGATTCTAAACTTAAACATCAAATGGGCTAGGGTGAGTGCCAAGCGTCCTAAAACTGAGCTCACAGGCATAACCATAGCTGCAAAAGAAATAATCAGTAGGCACATCACTGATAAGGTCGTGCCAATACGGATTGCAGACAGGCACTACTAGCCCTGAGGAGAACACGCTACACCTCAGGTCTGGTACTAGAATGTCACCGTGCCCTTGCGGATGCTTCTAGCAGGAACGTGGTCACCCTCTGCTGGACCAAAGGACACGCTCACTCCAAAGGCAACCGCATTGCTGGGCTCGTTGGCCAGAAGGCTGCCGGGACCAAACCTTTGGACCCGAGCCTTAGGTCTGACAGGGTCTGCATGAAGGACCTAATCAAAGACACTCTCATCAGCAGTTTAAAGGCGATGGGATAAACAGTAAACTGTAACTTTTCCAGGAGCTTACTGAACCATCCTGACAAGATATACTAAACATTACTTGGCAATGTCTAGGGCGAACCTTCGCCCAATCACGGGAGTTCTGACCGGACATTGTCCATTACGAAAGCACCTTTTTAGAATGGGTATAAATGACACGCCTCTATGTAGAGGTTGTGAACAGGAAGACGAGACGGTGGAGCACATCCTTTGTGACTGCCCTGCACTTTCGTCCAAGAGAAGATCCATGCTGGGCGAGTATTGGCTTTCCTTAGCCGACATCAAGGAGATTCCCCTGGGCGACGTTCTCACCTACTTTAAATCAGTAGGATGGGCGGCGTACTGAGTGAGGAGTCCCCTTTAGGAGGAAGCACAACGGGCCTACTGAGGCCTAGGTGCCGTGATATCTATCACCCTCCTCATCTTCAGATTCAGACAGTTCAGATTCTCTCTATAGTTTTTAATTTAAATCATTTTAAAACAAAATTTCTTCTTAAAGAGGAAGATGCCTGAAAAGTTGATTATTTTTACATGCGTGATGAAGGGAAAAGATAATTAATTTATAAAAATCCAACATTTATGTACACCAAAATAACAATTTGACCTTATACACCTCCATCGTCCTTAGATTACTTAAAAAAAGAAACAAGATTTACCATTATTAGGATTGCGTTCATCCTGTAAAAAATCGCATAGTATGTAACCATTCGTAAACGTTAAAAATGTATGTATTTTTATGTTTCATTTAAAACGTGGGTACGACCATATACTGTAAAGTGATTATTTAAAAAAAGTGTAAATAATAATGAATATTTGTTACATTGTTCTTTTATTACCTAGTGTGTTGTGTTTACCCGAAAATTCAGAAGAAAAAGAGTACTTTGAAAAACGAAATCGTTTAATCGAAACATCAGAAAAAAAGGCCATGGGCGCCACATTAGAACTAAACACAGCTGAAAAAAAAGCTAATCAGATTATAATGACCCATAAGCTTAGTGATATAGAAAATGGAATTAAAGATCCTAATAGTTTCTTAGCAGCCAAACATTTTTTTATTTCAAAACCTCTTATTCAGAAATCTTGTATCTATAAAATAATACGATCTCTTTCCAAAAGGAGCATCATTACATTCTCATACGTCTGCGCTGGTTTCCCATGAATACCTATTTGGTAATTTAACACACAGAGACAACCTCTTCGCGTTAGAGAAAAAAACTGGAGGAATTCAATTACGTTTTTTTGAAACAGTTCCTGATCACAATTGGGAGAGTGTGTTTTGTCTCCGAACAAGCGATCCTAAGTTTAATAAAAGACTTTACGACCAAACGACACTAGTACGTAAAAATCCCTATGAAAAACATTCCAAGATAAATGACCTCTGGAAATCATTTGAAAATATATTTAAAACAATCAAACCAATCATAACATATAAACCAATTTTTAAAGAATATTTTTATCAAGCGTTAAAAGAGCTTTACGAAGACAATGTCAAGTATTTGGAGTTTAGAGGAACAATCCCCAAACTTTATGATACGGAAAAAACAATAAATGAAGAGGAAAGTTTAAAGATTATACTGGAAATTACCGAAAAATTTAAAAAGGATTATCCAGATTTTATGGGTGTCAAATTAATTTTTGCTCCCTGGAGAGGGAACAAATCTGGTGATATGGAACGAATAATAACTACCTTTAGAAGCCTTAAAGAAAAATTTCCAGATTTTATAGCAGGATTTGATCTTGTTGGCCAAGAAGATTTAGGTATGTAATGGAGGATGTATCACAAAACACCTGACAATGCCCTGAAATACAGGTTGGAACAAACAGAAATACAGTGCGGACATAAGGTAAGGCCCCCTGCTAACTTTTAAACCGTTAAAGTTAATAAACTCAGAATACTCTAAAATTTTTTTAACGCGTTTTGAATTTCTAAATGTTAAACAGATCAACAAAAACGTAGTCTCTGTGGTTGTAGTTTTGTTTTATGATTAGATAAGGTGTAAAAAATATAGTTTTTTTTATACGTTAAATTAACGAGCTTGTTAGTTTTTCTTTTCAATATTAACATATAAATATTAAAGGCCAATTGTAACAAACCAAATTGTATATCGCTGAATTTTTATTTAAATAGTTTGATCCTATTAAAAAAAAATAAACTAAATGTTTAGTTGTGTTGTTTTATTCATCGATGCGTACTAACCACTGTTCCATCAAGCCGTTTTAAAATTCATCGATGGAAAAACACTAAAGAAAGATATAGGACATGTTGTTCTCTTCTTCTTCTTCCTGAAAGCCGTCTTACACTACCGGAGGCAGCGCAGCTTCTTGGGCTTTTTGTGCCTAATCTCCCATTGTCTTTTATACCAATCCTCCCATTAGTCTTGTTCCTTCTATAAGTCTGTATAACCCCGAGACTGGTTGGTTGATATATTCCTGTGGGCTCATTTTCGGTTGCCCAAATAATGCCTGTCTTTTGTGATTTAACGCTTCACATTCACACAGTATGTGGTAGGCTGTTTCTTCTCCCTCGTCGCACATTCTGCAACTTAGGTCCCCATTGTATGAGCCTATCTTGTGTAGGTGTCCTCTTAGGTTATCGTGCCCTGTTAGCAACCTTACTGTTATGCGAAGTCTTTTCCTACTTTGTCTAAGTAGTTCTTCTTTCGTTCTTTTGGATGGGCCCCTTATAAAGCCCTTTCCATGTCTTATTCTACCGAGGTTCTCCCAGTATTCCTTGTGTTTGTTTCGGATCCATTTCCTGGTTTGTCCTCGTGCTGTGATTTTGATCACTCCAAGGGCAGGTTCTGGTCCAAAGTATAGTGTGGATGATCCATGTCCCGCTAGCTCATCCGCTTTTTCGTTGCCTTCTATTCCCGAATGTCCGAAGGTCAAGAGAGTTATTCTGTTTTGTTCTCCCAGGACCTCCAGTTCTTTTTGGCATTCCCATTTCAGCTTGGACGTCACCTTGGTGTTTACTAGTGCACCCCGTGACGCCTGGCTGTCTGTTATTATGCAGATCCGCTTGTTTTTGTAAGCCTTCCTGTTATTTTCTTTTGCACAGGTAAAGCATATATTTCTGTTTGAAATACAGTTCGGGTGTTCTAGTGAAATGAAAATGTGAATTCCTCATTTCACTGTACTCGTCCGTTCCAGTTCCCTGCCCGGTTTTGGAACCATCCGTATACCTGATGATATCTCCAATCGTGCCCGGAGATCGAGGTTGCTGCCACTCACTTCGATCGGGAATTTTTATCTCGAAGTTTTTGTTGAATGAGATTGGGAATCATCTGGTCTGTTCTCTCGTCCAGGATGTTGCCGCCAACCTGACTTTTTATGTTGTTGTGTCCCAAACTAGCGTAGACACCAGTTGGTTTCTGTTACAGTCGAAAGTAGCTCATTCTTGCCTCCCATTAGTATGAGGTTAAGTGGTGGAAGGTCTAAGAGAGATTCCATGGCCGCTGTTGGGGGTGTTTTGATTGCTCCTGTTATAGCTAAGCAAGCAAGTCTTTGTACCTTGGCCAGTTCTTTGTCGCATTTTTGGCCGCCATACCAGTGATGCGTATGTTATCACAGGCCTTACCACCATGGTGTATAACCAATAAATCACGTTTGGTTTAAGGCCCCATGTTTTCCCTTGATAGCGTCTGATTAACATAAGAGTCATCTCCGCTTTCTTTCTTGTTTTCTGAAGATGTTGGTTCCAGGTAAGTTTAGAGTCTAGGATGACACCCAAATATTTTACCTCTCCCACAATCTTGATTGCTTCACCTCGTAGTTTCAGGGGTCCTAAGCCCTCTAGATTTCTTCTTTTGGTGAAGGCAACTATGGCTGATTTGGAAGGGTTTATGTTTAGTTCCTCCGTCTCGTCCATCTGGTGAGCACAAATCTATCTTGACGTCACACTAGATTGCCGCAGTTTTTCCGATGGGTACGCTAACTGCCTATTTTAGAGACCCCTTATTACCTTTTATCACTTCCAAATAAGTTTCAAAATACGGATATTTAAAACGTTTGAGAGTTATGAGTTATGGGTCCGAAGAAGGTTTTTTATGTTAAATAAAATAAATATTCAAACATATGATTTTTCACAAATATTTTTAGATTTTAGCGCAAAACCATCTGATAAATTTAACAACATATCTTTTTATTTCAAAAATTCATTAGGAAAACCTCTATTTTTTATATTGACAGATCGTGCTGAAATTGTTTTTTTTTTAAGTTTTTTTGAATTCACCATCTATGTTCAAGGTTCATTAAATTTAACTTTAACGATTTAAATTTTACTTTATGTCCCCACCGTTCATATAAGTAGAAAAAAAAAGTAGAATAAGGTGCATATTAAATACAGAGTATCTAAAAATTCTGCGTCAAAGCCGGTAACTGTCGCTAAGCAACACTTAATAGTCGAGTTCCCCTTGTTACCTCACCAGCTATTCTACGAGAGATTTTTTTTTAGCTGAAACCTAATGGAATCTGTTCAGAAAGACCTAAGGAAAAACGTTAACCAAAAAAAAAAAAAAATTCCCGCAATGAAGACGGTGAAAAACACCCCTAATCCCTCCCCCCCCAATTAAGCCAAAAAGTTTAAAAAAACGTTTTTGTAATTTTAAGGGATCTAGAAGGTATTTTTTGGCCGCTGAATCTGATTTTAACGTCAAAAATTAAGTTAGAGGGTTGTAACACCCTTATTTTTACCCTTTAACATTTAAATTTAATTTTTTAAAAACAGTTTTTTTCTTTATGGGATCTAGTAGGTATTTTGGGTGCAAATTCGAATCTAACCTCAAAACTAAGTTAGAGGGTTGTAACACCCTTATTTACCTTTCAACCTTGAAAATTAATTTTTCTTAAAAACAATTTTTTATTTTTATGGTATCGGATCCAGTAGGGGATTTGGGCCGCTAAATCCGATCTTAACATCAAAATTTAATTAGAAGGATGTAGACCTGATTCTAGCCTTTCAACTCTGAAATTTAATTTCCTAAAAATGGATTTTCTTCATTTTTGTGGATCTGGTAGATATTTTGGACCGCTAAATCCGAATGTAACGTCAAAAATTATATTAGAGGGACTGATATCCTTATTTTCACCTTTCAATCCTTAAAATTTCATTATCTTAAAAGCTATTTATTTTTTTGAATATTAGGTATTTTAGGCCACAACGTTTATCAACACAAATGATCTTGTATCAAATTCATAAAAGAATGGGAGGCAGAAAAATAGAATATGAAGGATTCTTGAATTTTAATATTCGTATTATAAATGAATAAAACATGTTTAAAGGAAAATAAAACATTTATAGATTGTACAATTTTTCTTTCTAGATTTTATGACCTATTTTTAATGAAAAACTTTATTTAAAGATATTGAGAATATAGTTTTATATAAATGTTTTATTTTTCATCAAAATAAAACATATTTAGTTTTTTCAATAAAATAAAATTATGTCAAAGAAAATATATGTTGAGACCCTTCGAACTCAGTTTTTAACGTTATATCTGGATTTAGTGGCCTAAATCCACTTCACTAGATCCATAAATGATGCAAAATCAGTTTTTAAGAAATAATTACTAGAATAATGAAATAGATGCAAAAATGGTGGTGTAATAACCTCAGAATTCAGCTGTTTTTGACGTTAAATTCGCTGGATTTAGCGACCCCAAAATACCACGAGATCCTTAAAAAACTGCAAGGCGATTTTGAACCTTTTGGATTAATGGGGAACTTGAGGTGTTTTCACCCCTGTTTTCATTGTAATTTTCTTTTCTTGTTGACTGCATCCCTGTGGTCTTCCAGAGATTCCACTTAGGTTTCATGAAACAATTTCAAAACCTAGCTTTGACCTTAACAGAAACTTCCAATTCTAACGAACTGCTCATTTTTAAGAATCAAACGAGACTGCTAAAATATTCACCTGGGCTGACATTTTTTCCAATTTGTTGCTACTTCCACAGAAAAAAAGGATGATCTCTAAAAATATGTTTTTTTTGAATTCTACGTCAAATAACATATACAGAATCTGGACTAACAGTATATGGACCAAAAATAAAATGTGACTTTTTTGAGAAGATAACTAGATAAGACCTTACACAATATAGCTAGGTCCTTGGTAATTCAAAATGGCCAAATGACACATTTTCTAGAGCTTGTTTTTTACTATAGTAAAATGTCATAAATCTAACATAATTATTGTTTTTACTTTTCATAAGACACTAAAGATTATCTCCGTCAACACTATGATAGTTGAGATTTTTTTTTTTAAACAAGATAGATGTGTTCAAGAAGAAGACCTGTATAATTAAGACTATCAAAGTGTGCTTGAGCTTTTTTGAAATCAAAACATTAAATGACATTGATTTACTTTTCAACAACTAATTTTTAGAGTGTAAACTAAGAAACTTTGTCTTCAAGAATTTTGTCATAATGCATTCATATGAAATGAAGCTGAAGATAGCAAACAAAGTTTTTTAAAAATCCGCAGTATTCTGTGACAAATAACTGAAGATATTGTTAATTAACTGAAAACAACTTGATCATGGTGTTATGGTCGCCTATGGTCCTTCAAGACTGTCTGTCACAGGTTCAATGGATCCGGGATTATTTTCCTAGTACTTACCATGGGAGAGGTTTTAGATACAAACATATATTTCATTTTAAAGTTTTACTGAATAATTGTTATTGTAAACAGAACATTTCTTTATTTGATCTCCATCATAACTTTTCACCAGTATTTGTACTTGCTAGGGTTTTCTACCTGGGCACCTGACTTGGTATGTCTGGGTATAATAAACTTTAGGTAACTGGAAGGTTTATTTCAACATAAGATTACAACTAAAGTCACTTCTGTTTGTAACAAGCAAACTGCTTTTTTAGTTCCCAAATATAAAAGCAACAACTAGAGCAAGTAACTATAATGAAAATAAGAATTTTAAAGAACAGAGTTTGATTATTCTTTTTTTACCATAATGTAACCAATAAAGGTTGATGAAACCCATCTAGGCTTTTATTTGTAATTTAACCACCAAACAATGATTGTCTCGACACTTTATCTTCCGTTCTTATAAAAGATTTAAACAACACTGATGCCAATTTGTTCAATTTTTTGAAGATCGAATGTACCTTATGCCTTCTATTAGCCTTATAAGATTTATATTCTCGATCATGGTTTGAGAGATAGTGCCTAACCAGAATCAAAGAGATTGCAACCTCATCTACCGAACAGAAACATCATCTCCTGAAAAGCAAAGCAACGATTACCATAAGAACATTTTTGAATCATCTTATTTTTAGAACTGCAGCACAGATGATCATGATCACTGTATCCATACTCCATGATGCGATTGAAATTACATGGTTTTAATGAACATCTTAACTGATATTTGATGAGCCGCCGTACAGTGGAATAGATACCATTAGATCAATTCACTATGGTAATCAAGATTTTTGAACCAGCAAACCTGTTGTTTAAGTACAAATAAGCACTGTTTAGTCAAATATTAATAATGGGGGCTTTTGTGAATCATCATGAGACCTTTACAAAGGTAATAAATTGGTCTAAGAATTTGTAAAATGTTTAACTATTTTTTGGTAGAACACCTGCATTTGAAGTCTCCTCCTTCAGGTAAACGATAAATCATAACACAAATAATAAAATTATTTTACTAGAAAATAACATTTTTGCGCATTCGAGGGGAACTTTATAGATCTTAGGCCTTAACAACCAATCATGAACAAGAAGCGGGTAACAGACTCACTGATCCATTTGTGCAGGTTTATAAGAACAATAAAACTAGTAGATGGGCACTGATTAGGCGCCAGGATCTGGAAGAATTGCCATTAGAGTACTGTATTTGCACTTTTTTTAAATATTTTTTAGCACCTTTGGTTTTGTATAAAAGTTGGTGTTATATGTACTTAATTATATCATAGCATTTATTTGTTCGTCAACGATCTTTTTATGTGATTTAGGGGTTTTTATCCTAAAAGGTAGTAAAATAATATACCACAACCATCAAAAATTTATTGGAGTAACCATCTCCACTTCATCATTTAGTGCTTGAGGGTTTCTACACTGAACTTTGCTAGTTTAGCTTCACAATACCACAACTTTAGGCTACTTAAATATTGCTTTTTATGTTTGTATCACCTCCTGAACAGAAAAGACAAATATCCCATGAAAATATCTAAATATCTGCAAGAATGACCAGTCTCTCAATTTAGATCTTCCAGCTAATAATGAAAAATTTTAGAAATCTACAAAAATGTAAAATTACTTTATGTCAATAATTTTGAAAGTTTATTATAAATATTTTATTGCATTAACTTAACGGGAATATAATTATGTTTTGTTTGTGAACTGCATGACATTACCAACGCACAATCGTCTTTGACAAAGTAGCTATATGGATGGCAGCTGAATGGGGGCCTTCATAGATCACATTGAAGCATTTTTCTTATAGACCGATAATAATCATGAGTATTGACGGAAACCCACATGTATCTTCATTAAGAAGACAATTTCAACACTAGCGGAAAGAAGAACCCGTCCAGTCAAAGAACATGTTTTCCTGGCGTTAATGTCATGTTTGCCAATTGTACTCAAACCTTGACGGTGTGTAAGCCTGATTGGGTGTCCAGCACATTAACTTTATTTTGTCTTTGATAAAAAATAAAACCATATTATACGAGTCACAAATTCCAGTTTAATTTTACATCTAACCTATCTTTCCACCTACCCAGGCACACTCTTCAGAACCCATTTTTACAGGTAGGACCCTAGCTGCTTGCTAGGCTTTAAATCTATTTCTTTGGGTTTAGGCTAATTCAATAGATACATTAAAAATAACTTAAGACTATAGCTGAAAAGTTTATGAATACTTTAGCCGAGTCAAAATAATTTTATTCATAATAATTGTGTAAACATTTTTTCTATAAAAGAACAATATAATGTTTGATCATGTAATAAAATGACGACAAGATATTTTAATCAAGTAAACCAACCAAATACAGACCCTGAACAAAGAAAATATCTAGTAACCAAATATTAATGACATCATAGTCCGCCACATTAATTATAACGGTTTTAAATTAAATCAGCTGAAATAAACTATAATGACAGGTAGGGACCCAAATTCACTTTAATCCTGAATTCATCAAAATTTTTGTAAAATTATAGTCCTTACAAAGCCTTAAAAACAATATTAGTAAATTAGCACTAAAAAGAATTAAAATAAACTAAAGAATATGTCTAGTTTTACAAAATGCAGTAATTTGAGGTTAAGGCTTGCTATGTCACCCCGTATTTTGTCTTTAGCTTCCCGTTGGGGTCTTTGAACTGAAAGTTTGGCCTGTATTATTTTTATAGGAGCGTAAAATATTCGGTTTGCAATAATTAATCTGATCTGGTAACGTGAGTAATTGAATTAAACATTATATAAATAAGTAAAGCATGACATCGTTTTCTCAATCTTAAATCTGAAGAAAGTTCTAAACCGCGAAAACAATTTATTTCGGACCTAGTACTAAAATTTCCGGAAATAGTTTCATCTTTAACACAACAAAAAGTTTTATTTCATAAAAATTATTTAAGTTTTTAACCAGTTTATAAAGAATGTAAGACTGTTTAACTGTGGTATTTTGAATGTTTTGTAGAAAACATATAAAATGATAAACCAGAAGTATAAATCAATAGAACTCAAAAAAATTATAAAAATACATTTCAAGCAAAACTGCTGCTTAAATTCAAAATGCAAACATTAATTGGCGCCAAACGAGCTTGAAGGTCATTGCTGTCTGACGTCACAGACCGGCAATAAAAGAGTAAAGCGACATTCGTGTTTCAAATACATTTTCACCTTTGAAGCGAGTTTTAAAGTTTAAATTTATTACGAGATGATGGGCAACAGTCGAAAAATTAGGGTGCAGTTACGATCAAGAAACATTAACAGCTGTTTGAATAAATAATATGTGTCCGAAGTACATAGAAAATAATAGTTAAATTTTTGCACGAGCACGTCTGTAGAGTACACCAAAACAAAATTTTAATGTGCCCTGGGAGATTGCGTGAGCGTAGAAATGATGGTTGAAAGGCAAGACGTGAGGTGACAAAATCAAAGTGAATTTCTTTTCAAGGGACCACTTAATGTGTTAAAAAATAAGGCGAAATTAATAAAGGTAATTGTTTACAAAACGGTTTTCTGCTATTTTTTGGATTAAATGGTAAAATCTTTCTGTATATAGTCGCATTCTAGTACTCCCTAGATTGTAAATATATGTAAGTGCAGAAGAGAAATTCATGTGTTTTAATATTTTTTATTTCAATTTCAAAATTTAAAATTACCCATTGATTCTTCAGATACAGTGGAACTCCCTTGCATGGCAGTATAGAAATTATTCTTAAGGTTAACCGTGCAGTGTTGCCAAATCGGGGTCTTTTCCCGTATTATTATGTCTGAAATATACTGGTAATCAAAGAGCGAGTAACTGTCTAAACCATGATCAAAACATCTTTGACAAATTCAAAAACTCTTACTAGTCGGCTGTGGAGTAGCCTGATATAGGCAAAGCAAGCTTTTTATTTACCCTAATTCATATTTATGATGAATGTCAAAAAATTTGATGGTTCAAATTGATTTAATCCGGTAATCAGGAACCCCCACAGATTGAGTTTCTTAAAATGAAAAATACATAATTTTTATTAAAGTAATGTAAACTTAATTCTAATAAATGGAAGGTGGTATATTCAAAAAATTAACCATTTAATAATAAAATAGCAGAAACCGTTTTGTAAACAATTACCTTAATAAATACATAAATACCTACTTAAGTATTTTAATTTAGTTGGAAGAAGACATGGAAAATTATGTACGTTTTAAGACAGATGGGGTAAAGAAATAATTAGAAGTATGAAGTAGTTCCACATATTTTGATTGCCAACCAGATCGAAAGAACCGCAAGTCATGTTCCTGAACGTTCTGCATAGAAGATAGCAAGAAACGCTATTCGATGTCGAACTAGAGGAGCAGCATTTTGTTGATCAGTCATTATACTCCTTCAACCAGGTAGTTTTTACACCGCGCTGGCAATAATTTTCACACATGACTAGTAATAATTTTTTTTGAAAATGGCCTGATGTGTGGAAGAGAACTAATGCATAGAACTATGAAATTTAAAAATGAACAAAAATCCATAGGCATTCAAGCCATTTTATTTTTCCAGCAGATCTGCAGCACTAAAGTAGACTCAGCCTCTTGAAAATTTTCTCCATCCGTATGTTTATAGAGATACTGCATGTCAAATTCCAAGAAAGTAGAAGGGGTTAAAAACATTATTATTTAAAGTAAGTATATAGGAGAAAGTGAGAGTACCAATAAGTCAAGCTTTATCTTAATTAAGTACAAGTACACAGTGCAAGAGGATAAGGACTTGGTTGGATAAAGATGAGTATGAAAGGCAGGCACCAGTGGGACATATCATATAAATAGACAGAATCCAAAGTTTTACTCTGGGGGCACCAAACATGTGGCACATAATGAATAAAGTTGCTAGACTGCCAAAACAAACCCTAGACAAAGGACAATATTTACCTGACATTAAATGAAACTAAATTAAAATGATTCATTTTAACGTTAATACATGTTTGGAAAGGTAATTCAATGAAATGGATCAAAAATATTTGGAAAGACTTTACATAAGTTAGAATCCTATCTTAGCACACTAATTTTGGCCACCAAGTGAAAGGATTAAGTACTTTGCCAATTCCATTTCGAGCTCGATATTTTTGAAGCTGTCTAAACGATATTGATCAATCTCGAAGTAGAATGAAAACCTGCAGACCCAATAAAGGCAGGCTCTTACCTGGTCTGGAATATAAAATGTACTACGCTAAAGCATTTAGCAACATCAACGAGATGGTTTTATTAATTACATCATGGATGGGAAGGATCAGCGATTCATTAGTTCAGACATGTGGGTATCAAACTTGGGCACCTGCTGATCATGTTATGGCTGACAGGGGTTTAAAGATAATAAAGGCAACACCGTGTTTGTTCGTAACTCTTATTTGGTCAGACCTCCTGCGTTTTTCTTCACAAACCCATTCGTGCTGAAGTTATGGCATAAAAGGATAGCTAACATGATCTATTGAGAAGAGATTGGGACGTATAAGAATTCCGAATATTTAAAGCCCCATTCCGGTGATTGAATTGCCACTTTAATTGCTTCAGACTGGATACAGTAATTAAAATTATATGTGGTTAATTAATTTGCAGAACCAATCCATAAAATAGGAAAGTCGTAGACATTGGAGTGTTTAAGTGACCATTGTTAGGCATATTTATTTTGTTGAGTATCTTAATTTGTAAGTAAAAGAATTTGTAGACAGTTTAACTTCCATGTATTTCATATTTTTTTTTTTTTTAATAAACGCCCCAGTGTTGCCCAGGTAATAATGGAACTTTGAATTGTATCTTCTTAGAAAAAACTGATCACACATATATGAGATTTGTTTTTGTATTTGTTATTTTATTGAACTGGACAGTATAGAACACAACTAGATTGAATATTCATTTTAAATTAGTTGGGTTTGCATGACCCCATGTAATAGTGGGGAGCCGAAGAATTATTTTACAGGTTCTTGAGGGACTTAAAATGTGTGTGTAAAGTTATATTTCAGCTGAATAGAAGTATCCCCTACCAACCCTTCAAAAAAACAAGGGTTGGTATAATGTTACCTTCAACCAGATTCTTCTGACATTTATGTTTAGGGTCCCTATTAGACAATTACACAAATTTTCAAATGCCTCAAGAACCACCAAGATTGCTTCATTGTCAACTTAATGGGAGAGGCTGGTAACACACTCTGAGAGTTCTTGAGGCGCAAACAGTAATGTCTGGGAACCCCAAACATAATTGGGAGACTCAAGAGATAACGGCCTCCCACGTTTTAAATTAGTAAACATGAAGGAGGACCACCACCTTTGAATACATTTTTATTCTTTATGTTATGTCCTTAAGGACAATTAGCACAAATTTCCTAAAAAAAAAAAAAAAAAAAATGGGTCAAGAAACCGCCTTAAAATTGTTTACTGAGTCAATGAACTAATGAGGAGAGTTGGTGAATACCTTGAGTAGGTTATTGAGGCACTTTGAAATTTGTGCAATTGTTCTGAAGGACCCCTAAACATTAATGTGAGGTCTGGTTAAAGGAGTTGGTTGCTCTCCTACCAACCCTTAAATTAAAAAAATTCAAAGGTTTAGAGCTACTTTCCTTAGCCATAATTTAGTCTTTTATGTTTAGGGTCCTAAGGACAATTACAAAATTCTCAAAATGCCTCAAGAACCTACTCAAAATTGTCACTAGCTCGTACTATTACCAGATATTTTATAACAAAACTTTTGTGTAGAGTTTATATAGCTCATTATATATTTATAATTGTATGTTTACATCTATTCCATTTTTTTATAAACGTCGAACTTACTAGGAAAATTAAAGACATATGGTTTTTGGAAACTTATTTATCGACAACTATTAGTGTGTTTAAAAACACAAATTGTTTCCAAACTTCTTTACACTTGGACAATGTTAGCGCTCATTTATAAACTGCTCATCCAAATCAATCTCTAAAGATCAGCACTTTGTTTGGACAAGTTTCCAAAGTTCGAGATGTAATACAAACAAACCCTTTTTTTATTATATAACATCTAAAATTTGTTGTTCTTGTAACTAGTTGTGATGTTATTGTCTTTGTAATATATGTTTTTATATTTTTTCGTGCTGTTTGGACACTTGATTTCAACAAATGTAATCTTCTGATATAGCATCAGGCGAAGCCTCCATGAACAGGAACGAAAGAATAATAGGAAGAATCCACACTCACAATTGACATCATTTAAGGTTCCAAGCACTCAACACTTCTTCAAGCATTCTTCTCCTTCATAAATTGGGAGTCCTCACTTTGTATGATCCTATTATAGACTCTACTGTACTTGAGACATAATAACCTCAAGTATTTTGAAGCAGACTGTCCAAATCGTAACCTTGTTAATGGTGTTACAGATTAGCTCTGGGCTCCTTCTTCTGTGCCCTGGTACAAAGAGAGATATTCATTTGTGCTGTAGTAAATGTAAAAACTCATACAGTCTATTCCACCTTGTTCTCAGCAAATTGTATCATTAACTTGTATAATGACAATTTTCAGCATCTTTCTTCATACGTAGCAGATGTATACTAAGCAAATGGGTCCTGCCTATTGTTGAAATGTACACCGTTGTCTTAATTCCCTACAAAATAGTTACATCACAAAGTCGGACACTTAATAATATTCTGAAAACTCTGTTGCTGTGGTAATTTAAGGAAGTTCCTACAATCAGATAGCCTTAGTTTTTCCAATATGGGAAGCTAAACTTCAGCTGGTGACGGTCTTTCTGTCCATGGCATCCTAATATTTAAGAAGGCGAGAGAGCATGCTTGCAACCACCTGTAAAGAAAATTTATATTACTTTTAAAATAAAATTATATATTATTGTTTATATTAATATTACAGTTTATTGTAATGTAAGTATGTCAAATCACAAAATAAAATAATAATTTTATATTTGGGGGCTCTAACACCACGTGTGGATAAATACATCAAAAGGTACTGACACTGACTAACAAGATAAAATACAAAATACACTATAAATAGGAGCTTGTGAAAGGTTTAGTAGACAAAGAATAAAAATAATTGTTAATAAAATTTAAATATACACTACTGATGTTTAAATATTAAACTATTTACCACAGCTGCTGGGCAGAACTCTGCATTCAACGCTGAGAACCTTGCCAACTCATCCAACTTAAGAAACAAAATATTAATTTTTTTCTGAATCAGTATTCTCTATGCACTGGGCAAACCTTGCACTGCACAGTGCACATAGATCACCCTCTCAGTTTTAGCCTGACATATCCAACAGCACTGTTCCATATTCTTCACGATGCCCTAAAAAACAAATAAATAGGTTTATTACTTATTTTCAAAGAACATAACCCACAACTGATTAACCTAAATATAGAGTTTGTTTATACTTACGTTATTTAGAATAATGGTGCTGGCATATCCATATTTGTAAAGACATTTATTCAACACATAAAAATAAATACCTAAGCAATGCAGCTTTTGCACCTCTGATTTTTTGCTGAATTAAACGTCTGTCATTTTTAATGTAATCCATAACCATAAAAATGATACATCCACAGGGTAAATTGTTTGTATGCTTGATAAACTTTTCACAGCTTGTATAAATAGTTAGAAAACACTTATTTGGGTTTCACACAAAATAAAAACAAAATAATTAATTTTAATAGAGAGAGATTTAACTGTACACAGCTGAAAACAAACAGAAACTGGATAAGGTAAACAATCATACTTTGCATGGTCTAAGAATGCTCATTGACCAATGAAAAAGTCGTTTCGCAGTCCCTTTAAACTTTCTCTGTTTCACCTGTGTTTTCACCAGTATTCGGTACCGGCTCTAATTTTGACTTGTGAGATTATAAAATTTATCTGGGACCGATCCTTTATATAAATTTATGTATATTTGCTTTATTTGAAAATATGGATAATACCCAATAGAGAAAAAAATTTATTTAGTTATATTTGTAAGTTAATAGATGCAAGAATGTATTGTAAGCCTAGTCTGTAATTAGTTAATGAGAACAAGACTGTTTAACTGTAAGACTGATTTGTACTATGTTATAGACTTAATGATATATTTACCAAAATAAAATAAAACATGATTATAAGAAAATTGTCTCTTTTGTAAATTTAATTACCTGGGTACCCGGAAAATTGGATATATAGGTAATATATAATTGGGAAGACAAAAAGGGTCGGGCAAGGAAAATCCTGTATTTATCATATTATAGGCAATTTTTGAATAAAAAGCTGAAGAATCGAAGATCACATATGATCGTCGGGCGCTATGCCGGCTGCCTGTCGAGAAACCAGCTTGAATGTGAGTCACAATTATATGTTAATTACCAATATTTCAAAACTATGAATGGTACACTGCTGTGGTTTTTTTTCAGTAAAACTTTGTTGCCATATTAGCTTCATTTATGGATAGGTATGGCAAATTCTTAAACAAAAAAGTGATTACTTCAAAAGTGAGTGTAGAAAGTAAAACGTTCAAGTTTTTCTTGGGTTTACAAAAAACAAAGCCCTTTTAAATACCAATTGTTACAGTCACCTTCTGCTTATGCTTCTATCATTCAAAAGATAACTCTAATTATTTGCAGGACAGAGATATCGCGAGGTGCATGGGAAAACGTAAGTAAACAATAATTATGATAAATTTATGATGATTTACATAGTAAACAGGACTCTTGAAATGCCGCCATTGGCCATTTTTAGATACCTCCAAAGGACCCAAGCTATCGTCTGGAAGGTCGTATCTGGTTATATTCTTAAAAAAAAGTCAAGAATAAGTTTAATTCTTTTTTAATCGTTTTGCGGCTCATTGTAGTTATAATAGAAAATGCATTACGATGAACGTCCGGTAGTACATCTTACAGTTAATTGTTTGATATTATTGACTCTGCTTGAATGTGGCCTCGTCCTCTCTTATTAGAGTGGTAACACTGGACTTATAAATGTAAATTACTGTAATTAAAGATACTACCAGAGCTCCAGGGGTTATCATCTCCAATCTCAATTGTTTTATATACGATCCTCTTTAAATTGCCCTACTAATGATATAGCGTAAAAGGCTATGTTATGGCGCCACCTGGTGCCCTATTGTTTAAACCGAAATTTTTTAAACAATTGCAAGAAATTGCTATTTTTAACCGGACAAATTTTTTTTATATTCTTTCTTGAAATACAAAAATAAAAGGTTTTAGATATGAATTTTTAAAAGTTCAAAAAAATCTTAAATTTGAGTACTTTTGACCCATGAAAAATATATATTAAGAAAAAAATAAAACATAAAAAATATATTTTAATTTTATATATATAGAGTTATACAGATAGACATCCTTGTATTTTGTATACAAGTTTTTTTGATTGTTATTGAAAGATGCAGCTTGCAAGTAGGCGTCCCTTACAGTGGCGCACCCAAGGGGGGGGGTTAAAAAACCGGCTACATGGTTTTACTCTTTTACATATTTATAGAAACTTGACCCCATGTATAGAAGATATTTTAGAAAAATTTGTTCACAAGCTCAGAAAGTTACAACTGAGTTTGTTTTTAATTTCTCTATTTTTTTAATTTTTCTTTTCAAACTTAGTTTGAACCCAGGTTAGAACAGCCTGGGCTGTAGAATCTTTTTTTTACTGATATGCAATATTCTCATGAGAAAATATTTTTTTGTTTTAATTTACAGTGGCGCACCCAAGGGGGCAAAAAACCACATGGCCTGTACTTTTTACATTAGAGAACTGACCTCATGTATAGAAGATATTTAGAAAAATTTGTTCAATAAAGTTTGAAAGTTACAACTTAGTTTGTTTTAATTTCTATTTTTTTTTTAATTTCCTTTTCTTGTAAACTTAGTTTAACTTAGTAAGGAAACAGCCTGAATGTAGAATTTATTTTTTTAAATGATATGTGGCAAGATTCTGTCGAGAAAAATATTTTTTTTGTTTTAATTTGTAGGTATGCAGTATTTCATAACCCCCCGTGAAATTTTTTTTCCTGGGTGTGCCTCTGGTCCGCTACGATACTTTAACTGCCTTGACTTATATGCTGGGAACTATTCTCCGTGGTCCTAACTACATTACTGTCTGTCTTAAAAACTAGTTACTTTATCAAAAATCGTTAAAGACAGGTATGTTGATGAAAGACTGAATTATCTCAATTGTTTATGCAGTTTTTTCCTAAACTAATTTACAAAAGTTATTGGAGCCTTATTTGATTGAAGGTAATAAACAAGAAACCCGTATAAACAATAAAATTTTTTCAAATCTCAATTATATATTTATTTAACTATTTTATAACAAATAAAAAAATATATTTTTTAAATATATATATTCCAGGCCTGAAAGTACCCAAACTTGATTTTTCGAACTTTCAAAAATTCCAGACTTCAAAAATTTTAACTTTATCGTAAAAAAGCCATGGGACCTTTTATTTGTATTTCAATAAGAATATGGAAAAAAATTGTCCGGTTAAAAATAACAATTCCTTGCAATTAAGTTAAAATACTTTGATTTAAATAATGCGGTGTTATATATAACAAATGCATTTATACCCATCAGTAGGGCACTGAAGATAGATCGTATAAAAACAAGGTGGAATAGTTTTCGATACCTACAAGTCGATTCCTCCAGATTCACAGGTTAACTTTAATGTCATTAAAATCGTATCATGAAAAAGCTAGTATTATTGAGACAACGTAGCCATACACACATTGCTGTGGCTCCAAAGCATGCGTGCAATATGCATTCTTTTATTTTAGGTCGTCCTTTAGCATTATAATTCCCCAAACTGCTAGATCTCAAAAAGACAGCAAAATTTTTCTTCATGCTGGGGAGACTCAGAATGGGAGAATCACCAGATTTGAACCTTTTTGATGCCATTTTACTAAACACGTCAAGGATAGGACGTTACGCTTATTTAAACATCCAGAAATTTATAAGTTAGTTAAAGAAACTGGAAGGCACTCTGAAATTTCTCCCATTTCAAATCAAGTATTGGGATTTGGTTTCTTGATTTAAGAAACCATCCCTGCTAGCAGAAGACGAAATAGCTAATAATTTTCCCGTGGTTATTACTTCTGTATGATCCAATCACTAGTAAAAGACTAGCTTTGATTGGTACATTGCATTTATGGGATTTAGGGAAAAAGAATGATCTTAGATTTCTAAAACAGCTGAAGAAGGTGGAACTCTGATTTCAATATAAAGTAGTATGAATTCAACAAGAAAAACTACCGCCTCATGTTGGCAACCACAAAGACTGGATAAATTTATGTGTAATATTTAACTTGAAAATTGCAAATAAACAAATTATTTTTATGTACACTGTATTTTATTTACTTTTAGGGTACCTCAAAAGCATGTGCAATCGCTGAAACAATGTTTTTCTATAACTAACGTTTATATTTAAGATATATATCCTTATGATATATTTTTAAGATTCCTTAAGGATACATTTTAAGATTTAAGATCTAAGTAAAATCCTCTAATTGCGTATTTTAGTAAATTTAACTAAATTATATCGTTAATTCCTAAATGCTTTTTAAATACCATGGCCAGTTGAATTTTTTTCATTTAACAATTTTCTTATGCAAATATTTCAGAAACCTCTGATTTCAATTAAAGTGTATATATTTTTGCATAATTTGGAATAATTCATCCAAAAAAATCAAATGGATATTTCGCTTCCAAAAGCCTGATTTTTTCCATATGGTCAAAAAATTAACCTTTTTCGCAAATTTCAAAATGATATTTTTTAATCCAAATTCTTCTCCACCTCAATGGAAGTTTATTAATTTTTTTACTGATAATCATTTTTTAATTAATCTAAAAGATAAGAACGTTGCATCAATGTGTTTTTCTATAAACTTGTAAACTAAATATTATATACTTAAGGATATATTTTAACACTATTAAAGTATGTGGCCCCAATTTTTTTATTTAAAAAGTGAGATGGGAGACCAACACCAAAATATACTGATAATATTGGCTTTTGAAGAGAACCCTGTGGTGAAAAATTTAATTTGAATTCGGTAAAGCAAAGCTTTTTTTGGAGTTCCTCTCTCCTCTTGTATTTTCATGTAGCCTGTGACCAAGTGCTTTTGTTTGTCAACTCAAATTTTGCAAAAGTATTCGTTTTTAATCCATAGCCAATAAATCATTGTTTTAATTAAAAATCTTCCTGATGCAAATATTTTAAATCCGTTTCCAATTTCAAAAGCAAATGCAATTTTTTGTGAAAATTTGGATTCTGATAATAAATTTGATAAAATTCAATATAAGCAAACAGAGAATTTAATGAATATCTGATTTTTTCTGAGGGGCTTCTTCAAAAAACTAACTTTTTTTCGCCAATTTCAAGAAGCTTTTTTTTACCAAAATATTTTCCTTTGAACCTACATATCTGGTATATTTCGAGTGGAACCCATATTCAAAAGGATAATGGTATTGAATGATGTTCATTGATGAGAATCAGTGCCACTATTAAAGATGAAAATGTAATGTAAATTGGTAATATATTTTAACATCCGCTGGAAACTAAGCTTAGACAAAATAAAACGTTTTTCAAAATCTGGCATACTGAATATCTCTTGAATACATTGAATTTTAAAACTTCCCGAACGAAGAATGTTGGTCACATCAATATAAATAAAAAGTTTCCATTGATGCAATAACACATTCAAGGGGGAATTGAAACTTCCTATAAACGTATGTTCTAAAGTTTTAACTTTTGAGGCAAGAGAATAGATAGCATTTTTAAAAGTAAAGTCAGTTTTTTAATAATAACTGAGATAATATTATAGACATCTTTAAGGAAATTTGCGTGTGTTCTATGATCATAAAAGATTAATTTGTTTTATTTTTCTGTAGAAGTGGCGTCGTAATGTATTTTGCATTAAATATTTTGGAGAAAAAAATACTACGCCACTGTTTTCTCCTAAAATAAAAATTACTTTTAAAATCCTTATTCTTTTAGATAACTTTGATCTCCTGATTTTTTTAAAATTTATTTTTACTTCAGGATCAATTTTCAATTGAACTGCTACTTTGCCACATCTCTCATTATTCATCCAATAGTACTGCGCAAACTTTTATACAGGTCCCAAAAGGTATGGTCCAAGTTTGGGACTAGATTGGATCAAAATAAGGTAACAACTTCATATAACTTTTGCTCTTATCCCCTTCTCTTTGCCGAGCTATTAGCTCTTAAAGGTAAACAATTGAAAATCGATTTTATTCAAGAACTTTTAACGGCTTGTACAATCTGGAATTTTTTTGTTGATTAATTCTAAAGAATAACTGCCTTTGTATTATTCAGCAAACATGCCCTAAAACCATCAAAGATACGAGGTCTGGACTATCAAAATTGTAAAAACTTCAAAATTTTATAGTGTTGTCATTTAACATTTTGACCTTACTGGTAGATTCTGAATTTTCAGTATACTTTATGTTTCGTCCACTGAAATTGGTTTTCGCAATATAAATATTTTTTTGTATTATTTTTTTAGAAGCATAGTATATTTTTCTCAATAACTGAGACGGAATATGCCTTAATAAATATAATAATAAAATAAACATAAAATTTTATAATTACACTCAATAATCTATCTAGACAACTCTATAATACATGGTACGAGAGTGCGTGAAGCAGGATGAACTCGCTGAGAGGCCTCTCTCTCCTCAAGAGCGTCAGCTAGAGAAAACAATATACCAAATTGAAATTAAGTTTTATATTTCGATGTCGAAGCTTAGCCCTTTTGAAAATTAACATTTTGGGTGAAGGCAGCCATAGAAAGGGCAAGTAAGATCCAGGACCTACTACAATCCTCGTGAGAAAGGAAAACTGGTAAGACCACATTAGTCTTTGGTCGACAGCAAATCTATTTATTAATGTCATTTTTTTAATACCGTATATACAGTCCATTTTCCTCGCGTCGACACACTTCTATCTTTATTGATAGGACTAGCGGTTGTAAAATGCATTTAAAATCATTGTTGCACCTGAGGCCTCGATACATATACTTGAGAATATATATTTTAAGGACTCTCGAGATTTTATAGTCAAAATCAATACTGAAGTTGATTTAGCTTATACCATGCAATTAAAGTTAAAACTTAATTTATTTTAACAAAAAATAAAAACAATAAAACCATACTGCAAAAAGTGGTAAACCTTATAATTGTTGTAGGTGATAATTAAAAACTATGATGGTAATTAACTAGAGAAATTAAAGTGAGCACTCTACAGATACATTTTCTTAATTTACTATACTTTCTTTGGAACCTGAAACAATATGTTAGATTTAGCTTTTATTGCAGCACTGAAACAAAATTCTTTTTTGTTTAACCTTCTAAATACAGGGAATAACCTAACATGTTGCTTCCAGGTCTAAAGATCATGTCTTAAATAAATCAAGGAAATGTATTATACAGGTGCCCAATTTCAGAACACATACCTTAGTAATAAAGCTACGCATAAAGAAGTTGTTATTCTACCAATAAACTATAAAGTTTCTACTTTGTTGTATGGAGTTATTGTTTTTATTTTAATAAATTTAGTTTTTTAATTTTAATTTATAATTGCTGAAAATTGACTCTTGCAATAGATTTTGACATAAGATCTGTAGGAGTCCTCAAGTACACCTTATTGAGAGCCCAGGTAAGATCCACTGATAGTCCCTGAGCTCCACTTTAATACTCTAAATGCATTTTACGTGAAAACCTCTAGTCCTATCAATAAAGATAAAGTATACCTTTTTTTCATAGAAAACCTAGAATCACCAGCAGGTCAAATGTTAAATATGGCAACATCGTAATTTCTGAAGTTTTTAAATTTGATAGTCCGGACCTGCATCTTTAATGGTTTTTAAAGTGTTTAAACAGTTAATGCAAGACAGTTATATTAGCTAGAATTAATCAATGTAAAATCCAGATCGTGTTTGCCGTAAGTTATTATAAAAATTGATTTTCAATTAGAACCTTTACTTAATAGCTCAAAGAAGGCATAGAGCAAAAAGTTATATGGTTATGCAATTTTATTTGATCCAATTTACATGATCCAAACTTGGACCATACCTTTGGGACACCCTGTATAGACAATTGAAAGTCATGGCTTGGTTTTCCATAAAAAGATGAATCTTTCTTAGATTTGGGATATGTGATTTTTAACGTCAAGATCTCAAAACTGTAAAGTTACAAGAATGAAATGAATTATGTTTTACAAGACCTTTTAATTTGGGTGTTATTTAACATTTTTGTCTTAATGTATCAGATTTTTCTGAGTTGAGAACTGCAAAACCGAATTTGGGATTCTTCAAAGAAAATCCAGAAAGTTAGGAAATGTTTTATTTTAGGATTTCTTTGCAAATTTTGATGGTTTGAGATTCAAAGTTCAACAAAAATAAATGATTTTGAGATAAAAAAAACAAACAACTTTTTTTTCCCATTTAGAATTAAAATGTTTTTAGAAAATCATGATTTGTGTTTATATTCCCTTGTTATTATTCAATTTATAAAATGTTTAGAACTTTTTTATATAGACAATTTAAAAAGTTTTGCTTGTTCTATATTTTGGTATCCTTTACAGTTTTAAGATAACAATTGATTTTTTTGACTAAACTAGCATCCTTGTGGAAACTATAAAAGACATAAAAAAGGGCAAATATAAAAACAGCAAGATAAGCTTTGTAATTGTCTATATAAAAAGAATATATAATATTTTTATAAATAATAATAAAGGAGATATAAACAAAAATGGGATTGGATTGAGGAATTGATCTGAAGTAAAAACGATTTTTATTTTTTTTAAGTAAAAAAAACCATGTCGATAAAGAAAAGCCTGGAAATCAAATTTGCTTCAAAATGAATAGGTATATAGAGAATTTTAAAAGTTATTTATTTTTAAGAAAAAGCAGTGGTGTAGTATAAATGTCTAATGGAAAACCAAAATAGACGCTAATTGAAAGAAAAATAAAAAAGTTTGTACATCAGAAAATAACTGACAGAAGATACGTTATATCAAATTTTCAGGCAAAGATCTGCCAATAATATCTCAAGCATATTAAAACCGTTTTGTAAAAAACTTTATTACTCCTGTATCTGAAAAGCTATATTCCTTAGGACATACGTTCATAGAAATTTTTTTCTTAAATGAGAGTATGTGTATACAGGCTGTCCTGAAATTAGTGGGCAATATTTCTAAACTCATTATACTCTTTAAAATATGAAAAAAGTGCATATAAATATGCCTGTGGTTTATTTTCTAACCTTGATGTTGCTAATTCAAATTAAATTTTCTTCTAGGGCGTTACATAAAGAGTAAACTTAGTTGAATAAGAAGCCTAAAAACATCTAGGGCGGTATGTTCAGGAAATAATTCATTATCAGTCTCACTACAGATTGTGGTTGTACACGTTGATCAACTCACTTATGCTCAGCGTTGTAACTTAACTTTACTTAAACTGAAGGTCACATAACTCGCAACATCAATGACTTTCAGAGCATATTAAAAATAATTTTTTGATAAATGCAAATATTATCCAATTAGGCTATTAATTTATCATTGTAAATAAAGGGAACAAATTTGTTGAACCTAATATAGAAAACAACAAAGTGTAATTAAACTAGGGTCAGTGCTTTTGGAACGGACATAATTTATTAATACTTTAAATCAAACTATCCTGAAATCTATGCATTTTCTACCAAAGTTTTTTTGTGCTTTAGAGAACAGAATTTTTAGATGGAATGACATTTTTTAAAGAAACCTTTGTAGCATTTTTTTGTTTCTTTTAATATCAGATTTAATTTCATTTTTTTATTAATAAATTTTTTAGGGAAAGAAGTTGTTTTATGACGTTATTTTAATAATAAAATATTAGACAAGAATAATGGTATTTAAAATGGCTTAATTTCACTCACTAGGTAGCCTTGTTAATGTTCAAAAGACTGCTGCAAATTTAGTATGCAGGACACTTGGTATTAAATTTTTGCAGAGTAAATTGGTGAAATGTGAAGGATCTGAAATGTCATAGATATAAAAAAGATATAAATCATGAAACTGACATTGCTCTGATGGTCAATAGTTTTAAATAATTTAATAATATTTTATTACTTTTTTCCAAACATTACACTTTTGTTATTAATGTATAACTGTAATAATTATTTACGATCAAACATAGTAATTTAACAAAAAAACTAAAAGTTTTAAGGTTCATTATTAAAACCAGTTTTATTATTGAAGATTATTTAAACAACTTTTAAAGGAAAATATTTTTAATTTATAAAAAATAGAATTAATTTGAAATATAAGAAAATCGGCAAAATTGGGAAACAAGTAATTCAAAATCGTATCTTTGTCAAATTTAATAATATTTAGTTGCGCTTATTTTAAGGTTTTTGATTGTGAACCTTTTTTCTTTTAAAGTAATTCGTATACTTTGTCTTGCTCCTTAGACAAATGTTGTGGACGAAAATCAAAAAGAGAAAATTCGGTTTTGTAATTTTGGGTAAATTTAAATATTTATTAGGAACAAAGTTTTTTATCTGTAAAAATTCCATTACGATAGGATATTTTATTCTATTAAAACGCTATCCATGTTTGAATTTATTAGCAAGAATTTGTAATTTTTAATATTTAGTCATCTAATAACCATAATATCAATATAATTTGCTTTTTACTTGTTGTTACTTATTACCCCTTATTTCCTTATAGTAAAGTAAATAAGCAAACAAAACAAAATGACTTTAAAATCGCAAAAAGCCATTGAAGGTCTTTAATAAAATAGCTGCCTAAATAAATCAACTTTACCGGACACAAAAATAGCAAAAATATGAATTGAATAATGTTTTATGTATCAAGAACTCTTATCTTTAATATAAACAGAATATTTAAAAGATTGTCACATTGCACTAAACCGCTAAAATCAAACTAAAGTGGCCAGAGCTTTAATGATTAATTTAAGATCTATCTGGTGAATCGCGTCAATGACTTACTATTTTAATAACTATACTTAATGGACCCATAAGTTACAACTTATGTGAATAGGTTGCTCATTACACTGAGGCGAGTTATTATATTTATTTAAATACTTTTTCCATATTTGTAAAATTTATGTAGTGATTTCTTTAAAGGAATTGCTTGACACCTTGGATATATAAACAATGGTACGCACAATCAAACCAGATGCGTACCCAAATATTTTTAATAAAATTAATTTTGTCCAATAACATAGTAGATTGAAAGAGCCTTAGTTATAATACAACATTAAATATGTAAAATAAATAATTTGTAAACTCAAACATCATATATAGCCCATTTTAAATTATCATCTGAATTTTTCAGTTTTAGATGTATGTAATGTAACAATGTAAGAGATTATATACAGACAAGAAAGAGTGTGGTAAAAAAAAAATTAAAATAGTTGTTTATGATATGGACAAAAGTGACATTTATTTGTGGAAACCATGCTGAAGGCGAAGTGTTCCGTGTATGCCTCAACAAATAAATCACTTTAGCACGTATTTACATGTTCAGTTTCAAATTATTGTTTATTTTACTGTCGACATTATTAATATAGTTTTAATATCTAATTTCCATCTAATTATCTATCTTCGAACCTTATTTTTTTATTACTTACACCTTTTTCCATTGAAGTAGGTGGGCACCACTAAGATGTCTGAAAACAGCATGAACTCCATAAAGGCCTTCCAAGCTGTAATGACACTCATCAGTGTGTTTTTTTTTAATTGAGTTTAGTTTTACTACATTCTCAAACCATCTAGTTTACATAACTGCAGTTGTTGTAGAAACACATCTGGCAAACATGAGTTTGGTAGCCATACAGAAAATATTTCCGTTTAATTTAAAAAAACCTTCTGAACCAGTAAAATCGTCGCATGATCTAAAACTGTACTTTAATAAAAACAGTCCAGTCGCGAATTGGCAGAAGGAGCACGGCATACTGTACGAACCCGTGAGAAGGAGGTATTCGTTGCTATCCATCTAAGATCGGATTTCAGTGCGCTGCGCTGTAAACAAGTAATATCTGTATCCGCCACAGCTCACATGGCGCAACAAACGGAAGAAATGAGAAGGGATCTCAACAAGGCCTATGTCTGCAGACAAGATTGCAGTCAAAACAGTCTGCGTGGTAGAAAACCCGCTGCTGAAGCTTTTAATATGACCAAGTCAAATTCTTCGTCGAGGTAATTACCAAAATGTTCTTTATAAGTTCTGATAGAAAATAATAGTTTTTATGGTAATATTCATTACCTTCTCTGTGTTTAGAATAATAAATTTGGCCGACACATCTCTAATATAACAGTTCATATCATGAAAGGTTTGGAACAAAACTGTACATTTTTCAGTTTATACCTATCTGACAATCTCTTTGTCGCATGTAACGTGGCATAACTTATGTCAATTGGTAAAGGTGAAACATGAAAATAGTGGTTTAAGAAAAGAACTTAACAAACTGTAGAAGTGGGAGGTTTGGGTTGTGGCAACGTACTGTACCACTTTAGTATTTGTATACATTTGTAAATATTTTAGATACTATATATTTGTTTGAATAAAACTTGTGTAAGATTTATTTTTTCTTTGTAATATAATGAGTAAAGCCTTTTTTATAGGGTATAAAAACCCCAATCAAAATCTATGTATTCAGTTCAATTCTTGCAGACGGTGCAGAGTATGTCCTAACCATCATAGAAAGAAGTTTAATGATAAACTAGTTTCTCCTCTAGCAGTCTCAATTTAAAACAAAATAATAGATGAAATGCCATTTTAGTTCTTATCTTTTTGCTAAGACATTTTTCCATAGAGTGGAAAATTAAAGATTATTTACCATTGAAATTCAAGTACGAATTAAATATGATATAACTGATACGTTTAAGCAAATGTTGAACGAAAGATTGTCATTTATCTAGTTACTATCCAAAGCCTTATGGGTATTGCTTTCAAAGGGAAGTTTTTGATTTAGGTAGAACTCAAGCATAGTTGTTCCAGATGATAAATGAGTAATAATCGAGTTATTGCCTAACCTACCTGGTTACTGGGCAGACGAAATAACTGTAAATTTCAAACTCTGAATCAACACTTCACGAAATGGTTGCGAATTTCTCCATCTACAAAATTTAAAGGTTGACCACTGACTAATTGTACTGGCTACAAGCGTTCAGTCAAAAAGCTTGAGTATTAGGTATCACCATATGAGTTATTCACTGTAATGTTTTGACAAAGGACTCTTAATTTATGCAATTACATTGCTTCACCTAATAACACCAATATTTTTACTGTGTAATAAACCCCACTCATTGCTCCATTATTTTTGAGTCTTATATCTGTCATAACTGGGCCACTGGCCAAAGAATTCAAACAAGAACTCATTGGTCCAAAAATAAGTAACCATGTAGTAATAAGCCTTATTCTAATCATCGGGATCTTTTCTCATCTGCTTTGTTTAAGTCACTCTTAAATTCATATTAGTCTGGATTATATAATTAAATAGACAAGAAATATTGACACGTTGGCGTGACTCAAAACATCCCTTCCGTAATTCAGAGATTTTTTTCTTCTATACTGATTTTAAAAGTGGCACGTTTCAAATACTGTCAAACTTGACTAAACCACCACGAATAAAAGTAATAAATTTAGGGGTTGATAAACCTAATAGAAGAGTAAACTACAGTAATAAACCAGAGCTAATTTTAAGGGTTAGTTCAGAATTTAAAACTGGATTTTTTTTTGTATATTTTCTCAAAAAGAACTTTCCAAATATGCTTCAAAAGGACAAAAACTATTTTTAAAGTTACAGTTTTATTCATAAAAGCAATGAATTTAGAAAGAGAGGCAAGTTTTGCCAGGCATTTGCGTAAAAACTGGCGATTTAAATGATTGCTTATTGAGGTTAATATATCGCTAGCTTATCAAAATTGTAAAAGAATTGGCGTCATGTAATCTATTCTGAAAATAATATAATTGTTGAAATAAACTTTGATATAGAAATATAACGTCTGTGTCATTGTCTGAAGCTGGTGTAAGGCTCTTAAATTGTATCAAAATCGATGAAGGATGGTCAATCTCAAGCCAGGAAAGGTGGTTGTAATAATGAGATATAAAAACCAGCATTGAAAATACAACGCTGGGAATAAGATTCCCTAAAGAGGGCAAACTGTTCAGGTCGTCCTAAACCTTCCAACCCTGAACAGGATGCTGCTTTGGGATATTTAAGAAATAATCCATTTGCAGCGAGGTGATGCTGCATAATACAGCATTTCCTTATCAACCACTGCTGTTTGGAAGGAGGAGAGTAAAAGAACTGAGAACTAGCCGTCGCCCACAAGGAAAAAAATGTTTCGAATTAAAGAACGGCGAAATAATCCAGGAATATTTTTGTTTAATAGAGTATAACTGCATCCTCAATTTTGGAACAGGGTCATTTTACTGATGACAAGACGTTCCAGTCGGCTGAGAGAATGGCCAATTGAAGCAACCACAAACGGGCTACCTAGCCGAA